>RJWT010001173.1:0-51268 GCA_004365215.1 Cuniculus paca | reverse complement strand
GTGTTACAGTGTTTTCTTGCTCTCTCTCTTATCTCTCTCTTCTTTCTCCTGTCTCTCCTCTATACCTGTCTCCTTTCCTTCCTTCCTCTCTGCTCCAAATAAAGTGATGTTCATGTAGAATCACCCTCAGTACATGCTATAATATTTATGGATATAAGAAAGCTAGAATGAGCTACGGAAATGGAATTGGATCTTAATTACTGACGAAGAACTCAGCATTGATGTCACTGAGAAATAAGATGAACTTCAAAATCTGGTTCATTGATCTTCTACTTGTTTGGCACCTTTTCACCCGAATGTTAAATTGAATCAGCCAACTGATTACTTTGAATGGCTACAGCTCATTATAATGAAGAGAGAAGAAAGATCAATAATATTTAGTCTGCAGAAGAAATCCATGAATGAAGACAATATATTTCCCAAATTTATAATAAGTGTGAAATCAGCCTGGCTCCCCATTTCCCTCACACCTCTGGTGCACCAAACATATACTTTTAGTGGGAAATGATCACATTTTATAACCTTTAGAACCAATATCAACTAACTTTTCCTGGCCTAAACAAAAGGCTCCTGTGACTTATGTAAATAACATAAACATTTATTGAGGAAAGTTTCACTCAGAATTTTAAAATTTCTCATGTGAGATTTTATTAGTCTCATCATTCATATATCGTGTAATGAAGAAAGTTGATTCCTTTCGGAAATTGTTCCCAGTGAGAACACAATTATTAAATACTATCATTGCTGATAATAATTAAACTTTTATTATTCCAGTTTCAACCTGATCAGATCAGGCTCCCCAGAGGGGTGACTATGAGAGAGGTTTTAGAAAACAGTGTGCTGAATAGACCAGTATTAAAACCAGTAGCACAACTGAGCAGGGAAAGACCCCGAAAGTCCAAACATTATGAGAAATCTAACAGTGAATAGTCCAAGATATATTTTAACCTACCATTCTACTACCAAATATGTGGATCTTTTCCTTACACCAAACAAATCTCCAACTCCCTAAGTCCAACTGGGTATCTATAATTTAATTCAGTTCTGAACTGTCTAGAGTCAGAAGCAGGCTTCACAGATCAAGAGACTTGATTACACAAAACATCCTCTCTTTTCAATGTTAGTGGTAGTCTGAGCTCCTCATAACCCTAATCCAGCATAGAGAGGTTCCATGACCCACTCTTATTAGCATTTGATTATATGCTAAAAGAGTTCATGGAAATTAGTAAAATATTTTCATGACAAATTGATAAATATGTTTTGTTATGAAGGACACAGCTCAAGGACAACCAAAGGGAAGGCATACATGGGGCAAGGTAGTGGGAGAGGGTGCACCATCCCTCTTCGGTGCAGGCATGCCATGCTCATACAGCACCTTGATGTATCGTAGCACAGGAGCTCTCTGAGCTATAACTTTCAGGATTAAATAGAGATTCCATTACTTAGGTATGATTGATTAAATCATTGATGATGGGTAATTAACTCAACCTTTAGCCTTTTTTTCTTCCCTGGTAGTCATGGAGCTGATTACTCCTACTCTCTACTCTTGTGATTGGCTTCTTTTCAGTGAGCTATCATCCTGAAGCTTCCCAGGGGCACACTAAGAATTATATTATTAAAATAAAATAAAGGGTCTGGGAGATGATTACAAATAGTCAAAGCTGTTCTTACCTCTATCACTTAGGAAATACATATTTTTTGCAATACAGAGGGCTTTCTACTATAAACTACATCCCTAGTCATTTTTTATGCATAGATGATAGATAGATAGATAGATAGATAGATAGATAGATAGACTCTCGCTAACTTTCCCAGACTGGCCACAAGCTTGCCATCCTCCTGCCTTATCCTCTGAAGTAACTGGAATTAGAGGCATGCACCACCACACCTGGCTTCAATGAGTTTTGAAAACCTCTTGTTCTGAGAATTGCCGATGAAGCACAACTATTTATTTCCTATTACATCACAATGCAGAGAAAGTTTTGCTACATGACTCTGTGTGATTACTACTGTTTCTAACAAAATATCAAATATGAAGGCTAGGAATGAAATAAGAAATGGAAATTTAAAACATGTTAGAAGAAAAACAACAGGAGCACTTGTTAGGAGAGAATGAATGATAGCCATTTTTAAATATCAGTTTAGTATTGGGCACAACTTTTTACTTTAAAACACTTAGAAGGAGATAAGTAGGGATTTGCTTGAAATAAGTAGTTTTCTGGAAATCCATTTTGATAATAATGGTCAAAAGCAGTATTCAAATACAGGACTACTGCTTCCAAGTACATGGGTATTATTTTTCATTAGCGAGAAGGATACAAATATATGCGAAGGAGATAAATGTGTTTCAGGTAAATATTTGTCTATCTAATTTTAACTCAGTTTCTGGAAATACACAGTAATTAGCATGACTTCCTTGTGGGTCATCTTAAGCAAGGATGATTGGAGTAAGATTGTGGTGAGTGATGGTGATCAAAACTGTGATATCTGCAACAATGACACTGGGAGAGCGGGTAAAGAAATGTAGAATGTTTTACATTCTGTAGTATTATGAAGCAAAAGTCACCAGGCAAGTTAGAAACTCCATATTGAGAATTCTGACAGGTGTAGAATTGAAAAGGTGCCATTTCCTAGTAGGTATTGTGATTTCATTGCTTTCCTCATTTGGTTTCAGCTGTTTTAATCTTTGTTTTCTCTATTTTCACAAAATGTGAGAAATGAATGGCTAAGTTGTCCAGACACAGATTTTTGGTAGTAATTGTGGAAGATGAACTGGACAGCAACAGGCTTTGGGAAATGGATACAGTTTTCATGACCATGAACTCCAAGATTTTGCTATAAGTCTATGAGTTAAAATATAAATAAAGAGAACTAGCAATAGCTTCTTGAAGGTGGCGAAAAGTCCAAAATTATGGTGGAAGGCAAAGACTGAAAAATGATGTAGAAGAAAGAAGCAGTGAAAAAAGCAAAGGGTAAAAAAGAGGAAGAGACGTGCTGAGATTTATCATTCTGGAGTGGGAAATGTATCCAGATAAAGAAGGTTAAATGAAAGAAGAAAAGTTTCCTCAAGAAGAGAGCTTAAACGCTAAGAATGGGAGGTAGCCTGCCTCTTCTGAAAAGGTGACAAAATCTTCCTAAGATCCTCCTCTGGGGATGGCGTTCTCAGCAGCTATCATTCTTCTGTGTTCTATGCTGTTCCTCAGTCTCATCCCACCCTCACTGTTTCTCTAAATATACGTTAGCTAATATTATGTTCCCAGGAAGTGGAGGTGTCCTTTTAGTTTGAGAAGATTTACAAAACCTGTCTCTGTATCACTTTCCAGAGGGTGTTTCTTTTGAAGTTTCCTGTGGCAAACTTTTTGTTTCTGTTCTCCAGGGTTTGAAAACTTGGTCAGACCACAGTTTGACTCTGCACTTTAACTGGCATCCACATCTTATTCTCTAGACCACTTAAGAGGTCTGTCCTGATGATGTGGCAGGTAGGAGACACTGATGTTAATGAAATTAGTCATCATCAAACAAAAACAGACTCCCCAGGAAAAGCTGCTGAATGTAATTTATAGCATCTTAAAACAAAGGCTTCTAAATAATAACTCAAGAATTAATACTCTGAGGTGCCATAGAACTTTTGTCAATGTCAAAGGCATCTGGAGGGGGTGATAAAATGGTTGTTTCACTGATGTGCATTCCACAAACTTCATATGCAGTCAAAAAGTGCAGCTGTTTTCCTATAGACAGACAGACAGATGTTCTGTGAAACTAATGGAGCTTAAGTTTTGGAATCCACATTTGCATAGGTCTTCTTGGGCTATATACCAAATTTTGAATTTGTAGCTGTATTTCTCATGAAGTGGCTCTCTAGATATGTGTAAATTAACAGATTTTACAAAATAAAACAATGAAAGACACTATAAATAAAAATTCAGGACAATCAGTTATATTTGAATTTCAGAGTAACACAGAATATCTTATTTTTAGTAAAAGTATTTCTTACAAAGTATTAGCTATGGAAATTTTGGAAATTTTCATGCTAAAAAACTGTACATTGTTTATCTGAAAATATTCAAAGCCCTTGCATATCAGCAACAGACACACAAATTAAAAAACGATTTTTCCAATGGAATTTACTAATAGTAATTCAGTATAAAATAGATCTTTTGGATGTTATTCACTTTACTTTTATTATTATAATACTCTTAATCCAGATAAACAAAAATTTCTCTATAGGAATAAAATTGAAAATAGAAGAAAGGGGCATAATGAAGAACAGGGGAAAAGAATCATTTGAGAAGAAGGATGAAGATAATATGAAAATAATAATTTTTAATTCACTTTAATTTTTATAAAATTTTCTGATTTATAGAAAAATGGGGAAGAGAGAACAGAACATTCCCTAGATCCCATACTTGGTTTCCCTTATACAATTTAAAATACTTACAAAATGGTTAAAATGAGCAAAAATCCTTTTCTGAGCCACAGAGACTTGTTTGTTGGGGAAGACTGCCACATAGCCATGTTAGGATCTGAATCAGCAAGAAAAAAACAGTTTTCCAGAATCTACCAATACCTTGTAAAGTTTTTTTTTTTCATTGAAAAAAGTAGAACAAAATTTCATAAGAAAATAACAGGAGAATAGCAATAGTTACTACATTGCTCATTGTTATCTTTAAAGCAGTTACTCAGGGTAGAAAATATTGGCACAAAAATTCTCTAAATGACATTAGCACAAACTTTTCTTTCCAATGAGCTAAGAGAAAATATAAGTATCTTTTTTTTCTTTTCCCCCACCCTAGTTCCTTTTCAGAGATAGCTAAGTGACCAGTTTTTCAGTTAGACTTAGACACACCAATGCACTTACGATCTGTAAAAAACCATGGTTTGCATTGCTTTTTAAGCACTAGACTTGCTTTGATATTGTTTATTTCATCCTCCCAAAGAGCTCTAAATTTCTAAGTACCCACTTCTTTTTATAATAATCCAAACCTGTATTCCTGGTGAAGGGCACCCGTATTATCTAGCCAAACTCATGTTTTCCTTATTTGTAATTTCGTTGTGCACTTGAGTAAAATTTTTATTGATTTTATTTTAACTTCATTGGATTTCTTTGTTCACAAGTCATGTATCTGTAGATACTTCTAAAGGTAAGTATTTGGATTTACATTAAGCTAAATTTGTTTGTCTTTATTGATATTTCCATTTCTAATTCATTATTCCATCAATACTGTTAGTCTTCTTCCTTTACATATCTGTAAATTCTTACTCCAAGAATGGAAATATAACGCTCAGAATTGGACATTCATTTGTTTAATTGTTCAGTTCTAGTACATATACGTATTTGTTTCAGAATTGTTAACTGTTGCCCTCTATATAGAATGTTATCAAGCAGAGTACAGTGCTTGCATGCAGTGTCCTTTGTGTTTAGACTTAATGATTTCACTCATTTATTATGTTACTGCATCAGCATCTCCTCTTACTGTCTTCAGTGAGGTTCTTATACTTGGAGTACAATTACACAATATTGCCATGTCTACATTTCTTCTGGGATCCCCTAACATATTAAATGATTTTTTTCTACAAAGTTAATAGTAAGGTTACCATAAAGTATAATAGGTTCTAACGAAGACATAAGGTCACAGCTTTGTCACTGCAGCACCACAGGGATTAGTTTTACTGCCCTAAAACATTCTCATGCTTTACCTATTCATGCCTACTACTCCTTCAATCTTTGGTCACTACAAATCATTTTACTGTCTCAACAGTTTTGTATTTTCTGTGGTGCTGTGTAATTGGAGTCATATAATCTGTAGTCTTTTCTTACATTTAGCAATATGAACCTAGGATTTTTTGTGTCTTTTTATGACATGACCGCTTTTTTGTTTTTATCACCATCTTGGTTACTTTTTTCATATCTGAGACAAATACCTGACATCCAAAATTAGGGAAGAAAAGGTTTATTTAGCTTACAGTTTTTGGAGATTTCAGTCCATAATCAGCTGGCTCCAAGGCAGGGTGGCATGGTACTGGGACACACTTCAAGGCAGCATCCAGAGCAAAAGAGGGAATGCAAGCCTCCTCTCCTCCCTTCTATTGTATACAGCCCATCCCCCCTCCTCAGGGTGGGTGTAACACTCACAAAATGTCCTTGCCCTCCTTTGTACAGGACGAGGATATTTACAAAGTAAGAACCCTGGCTCCCTGCTGCCTCTCAATTAAACTTCTAAACTTCTCAAGTTGACACAATGTACCAACCATAACAATCCACCCCTTGTCAACTTGGCAACCAGACATATTTCTTTAAATTAGCCTCTGGATACCAAGACATGCTAATTCTTATCATTTTGCAACTTGAACATTATAACACAGCTTTAACAATCCTTGAGAGCCAGCAGTAAGTCTATCAACATTATATAACATTAGAACCATAACATTTTGTCCTTGGACCCCCAAAGACTCATGCACATCCTTTTATGCAAAAGGCACTTAATCCATCTGCAAGAGTTGCCAAAGTCCTAATAGTTTCAGCATTGCTGAAAAGTTTAAGTCCCAAGTCTCCTCCAAGATGAAAGGCAAACCTTAGCTGCAAGCCCCTGTACAAGTGAAAACAAAGTTAAACACTTCCAACATACAATGGCACAAGATAAACATTTTCATTCCAAAAGTTACAAACAGGATGTACAAAGCTTTGGAATCAAAGCAAGTCCAAAATCCAGCAGGGCAAATGCTAAGTCTTATAGTTGCATGGCCAGCATCTGAAGCAATCTGTGGCAAATTGTAAGCTCCAAAGGCTTTATGTGGCACCACCCCTATGGCACTTCCAGTGGTCACCGTTCTCATGGCATCTCTCTTGTGCTAGTTCTGCTTTCCCATTGCAGGTTTCTCTAGATGATCCACGTTCCTGGCTTTTCCAAACTTCTGCAGTCTCCATTGCACCTTTGGCTTCACACTCACAGCTTCACACACTGCCCTCTCAGGGGCACACTGCCTGGCCTCCTGGGCCCTCTGAAATAGGGGTGGAAGCTTTCTTAACCTCAGAGCTTGTGCATTCTGTGTGCACCTAAAACCAGCACCACGTGGATGATGCTGAGGTTTGCTGCCAGCTGGAGCAGTAGCCAGACTTTCCTCTCTCTTGGCTTTAGGGGCGGAGTGCCTGGACTGCTGGGCACTCAGAACCTGACAGTGAGGAACAAATTCTCTATGCCGCCACCATTCTGGAACCTCTTGGGACCTCTACCTCCATTCTGGAAAATGGTGCTCTGAGGCTTTCTCCTCAAAGCAAAGTCTTTCACTTTTGCAGTCTGGAAGATGCAAAGGTTTGAGACTTGCTGCTTTTTGCACAGCCTTCAGGCCATCTTTTCTATTTCTCTGTTCTTTCTCAGCAATTGAGGTCTTTGCTCTATCTTCACAGTCCACAGCTTCACTGGAGCTTCCTTTCTGGCCAAACTCACCACATTTTAAATCATCCTGCTGGGCTTCTTGCTCTTGATTTACAACATAAATCTGACTAAAAGCCCCCAACAGTAGCCATGCCATGACCTCAACATTTGACTGCCTTGAAATTTCTTGTGCCAGATTAATTAGTCCACTCTCCTTAATCTTATTCTCAGGAAAAATCTCTGGACAGGAGCAAAATTCAGACAAACTTTCTGCCAAGCCATAACACACATCACGTGGAGTCCAGCACCCAATGCAGTCCTTCTCAGCAGAAACTTCCAGAGCCTGGTCCTTACCAGCAGGCTTTCTATCAACCTTCTGATCTCCAGAGCTCTGACCAGAATCTCCCGGGCAAAACAACCTAAGTGTTCCAGGTCTATTCTTTCAGGTGAGATCTCCAAACTTTTCCAAACTCTTCTCACAAGCCATTCCCAAATGTTCTTGAACCACATGGTCAGGTATAGTCACATCAATGGCCCCACTCCTGGTACAAAATTCTGTCTTGGTTGCTTTTTTCATTGCTGAGACAAATACCTGACATCCAAAATTAAGGAAGAAAAGGTTTATTTAGCTTAAAGGTTTTGGAGATTTCAGTCCATAATCAGCTGGTTTCAAGGCAGTGTGGCATGGCACTGGGACAACACTTCAAGGCAGCAGCCAGAACAAAAGAGGGAAAGCAAGCCTCCTCTCCTCCCTTCTATTGTACACAGCCCACCCCCCTTCAGGGTGGTGTAACACTTACAAAATATACTTGTCTTCTTTTTTACAGGATGAGGATATTTACAAAGAACTAACCCTGGCTCCCTACTGAGTCTCTCAGTTAAACCTGTAAACTTCTCAAGTTGACACAATGTATCAACCATAACAATCACCCAGTAATATTCCGTTGCATGGATTCATTGCAGTTCGTGATCTATTCACAATGGAAGACATTGTATTTGCTTCCAGTTTTCTGTGATTATAAAACATTCATATTCAGGTTATTGTGTAGGCATAAATTTTCAGCTGAGTTGAGTAAATACCTGGGAACATGATTGCTGCATTGGATAGTAAGACTTTATTTAGATTAGTTAAGAAACTGCCAGGTGTGGTAATATGTGCTGAGTCCTATCTGCCTGGGAGGCTAAAACAAGAGGATCATTTGAGTCCATAGTTTCTAGAACAGCCATGGCAGTATGCTGATACCCTGTCTCAAAAACACAACAGAAACACAAATGAGGACTACGAACAAAACATCTTCCAAAATGGCTGCACAATTTTGAATATCTACCAGTATTGAAGGAATTCCTATTGCTTGCATCAATCTCCAGTTTTTATTTTAGTCATGAAAATAGTGTACAGCAATAACTAATCTGTTTTTTATTTTAATTTGCAACTCTATGATGACAAATGATATTAAGCATCTTATGATTTGAAAAGCAGGTTTAATACATATTTTAAAGAAGTAATTTGTAAAAATAGAGGAATACAAAAGCAAAAATAAATATATAATAACTAACTAGTGATAATAATAAACTTCAGACTCCAGAATTCCTCTCTGTTAACTGTGAGAATAGATTAATCACATTATAAATGGATACAATAAAAATTTTGCACATTTCAAACTATGCAATGTACTGTGATTAAGTCCTCATAATTGAAGAAAAAAAGGAAACTTTATTCTATTTTCATAGTGATGGACAACTCAGCTAAAGCAGTTTGGGTAGACTAAGGATGGTTGCCCAAAATTTTAACTGGGTGTTTAAGAAAGTTTTTATCTCTTAAAGGATTCCATTTAGTTCACCAATCTCTGTGCTGAAGTTAACCATCAAATGTAAAAAAAATTATAGAACACTTATTATGGTATAGTGTTGAGAAAAATCCTTTCCTTATGTTACTAGAAGATGGCCTCGCTAAATATCCTCATTTCTTTTTTACAAAAGCTAGGGAATAAACTAGTTAAATTTCTCTTCTGAAGTTCACAGCAATGTGTGCCAAAGTCTAGATATGAAATGAGACAATTTTCTGTAGACTTGTGCTTGTTAATCATGTTAGCAACTCCCTTATCTCACAGAACTTATCATTTTACAAAGGAGGAAAGTAGAGAAACACAACAAAAGGTGAAACCCTACCAAAAATGGAATTGAAATCACCTCTTGAAAGAAATCATTTTTTTTTTTTTTTTTTGTGGCACCGGGGATTGAACTCACCACCTTGCGCTTGCCGGGCAGGGGCTTAGACCACTGAGCTAGATCCCCAGCCCTGTTTTTGAGACAGGGTCTCACTATGCCATTCAGGCTGGCCTTGAGCTCACTTTGTAGCCCAGGCTGGTCTCGAACTCACAACGATCTGCCTGTCTCAGCCTCCTGAATGCTGGGATTACAAGCGTGAGCCACCACGCCAGGCTAACAAATCATATTTTCCATGGTCAGTCCAATGAGTACTGCATAATGAAAACTCATCTTTTTGTGATTACAGAAATCCAGAATGTCAGATATGTGATAAAACTTACATTTAAATAAATAAATAAGCCAGAAACATTAATTGTCTTGTCTGACCTGATATTCTTGGGTTGGAATTTTCATTAGGTCTGTACATGAATACGTCAACCACAACTTCTTTTACATATGAATATGACAGAAATTGTAGATTAACAATTGTTCCTTTTTCTTCTAGTCAGCACATCATTTCTTGACTGGAGCCTCTCTCCTGGTTTAATGAGCATCCTCTGAAGGATCAATTGTCAATGGCCTGGTCTAGGATGGTAGGTGGTGGAACTGTTAGGAAGTGACAGCTCCTTAGGACCTTTGAGGCATGACTTCAGTGGGGAAAAGGGAACCTCTGTTCTCCTCCTTTTCCCCTTTGCTTCCTGGCTGACAGTTTTGCCATTCTACACCTTCCTGCCACCATGTGTAGCCATGTGCTCTAGCCATTCCACACATTCTTGCCATGTGCAGCCTCTACTCCAGCTCTGAACTTGGACTAGAAACTACTGAACATGAACTGAGATATATCTTTTCTTTTCATAAATCAATTATTTCAGGTATTTCCTTATGGTGATATGAAGCTAATTCAGTGTCAAAGTTCATTAATGATCAGGTAGAAGCAAGGACTCTGCAGTTCTCCTCTCAATTATAGCAGGTCATGATACACAAAACCATTTTGTGCTTTGTTGCCATCTTAGACCTTTATGCAAGTGATAACTTCATTTAAACATAAATTATTTTTCCTTCTAAAAGAAGTATGTAAATCTAATAAGCAAAGAATGTTTGTTTTCATTCCCAAGGGACAGGCTATGGAGATGCTACAGTAATTTGATCTCGATTACTACAATAACAAATGAAACCTCTTGTGAAAGTGGTTGTAATTTTCTCTAAGAGATCATGAAAATGGTACTAGCTACCTTCATGCTTTCAATTCCTTTAGTACATCCTTATCTCACTGTAAGAAAGGAAAATGAAATAGAGGAAGTTGGAAATAATGCATCCAATTATTTTGTTATTAAGATTTTATTGGCAGAGCAGGGAGAGAGTAAGTAAGTAAGAAAACAAAGCTCAAGTTAATTCCAATTCATAACTTTCATAGCTTTTGATAAATCTTCCTGGGAAATAAATAGTAGCTAGAGAGAGTGAGCTGGGAAATCCTTTCAGTTTGTTTAATAAATGGGATAAGTATATTGGACTCTAATTAAAAGCTTTAATAATAAAATTAATGGAACGCTGTGTCTATTACTGGGTATTAATTATCCTGCAGTCACTAGAAGAGATAATATGGCATTGTTCTTTGGGATTAGGCTGGGATATATCAGCCACAGATGAATAGTGTGGAAATAAAATAAATTAGCTACCAAACCAAATATTCTTCAAAGTAATAGATGTGCTTATGAATACCAGCTCAAGGTGGGAGAAGATGGCGGAGTCTATCTTCTTCATAGTCAAATATCAAGTTCATGTAGAGTCAGAGGAAAAACAATAAATTTAACAGAAAAAAACTAGGATGAAAATGAATGAACAACATAAGGAGAAAGACATTTTTTAAAAACAATAAGAAAAACAGAAGGATTTACTAAATTAGGACTAAAAATTATTAGATATAGCATCACCAGACAGGACCCAAGGAGAAGCTGGGAACTCAATGAGTGTCTCCTTCCATGCAGTGTGAGTGCTCCAACTTTCGGAACACAAAAACATTTTGGGACATGAAAAGCGAGAGATAGAAGAATTAATTAATCAGAAATAAAGAGCTGCTTACCCTCATGTTGGGAGCCATTGAAGTTGGAAATTGAACACACTTGTAGGGCTGTGGCATGTCCAGGGAATGGCCATCCGAGAACAAAGATTCGCCTCAAAGGGCAAGATAAGGCCACAGCTGAGGACACCTGGCTCCAACCCCAATTAACAAGATAGAGATTGTAGCGGCAGGCACCTCACTCCTGCTGTCTATTTTCTACCACAAATGTTATCATGGAGATAAGGCAGTTCTTTTAAATTAGCATAGAATACCACTTGGAGAAGTCGTTGAGGTGACTCTCCAGGTCCTACTCAGATCCTGCCCTTTCCTTAGCATCCCATCTCCTTATTTTGAAGACCTAATGAATATGGGCTGCCCAGAGAAGCTCTTTGTCTCAACCCCCAGAGTCTCAAACTCTGTTAGAGGGTTTTGACCCTCCTGGAGCCCTAAAAATCATACCACTTGCCTCATTTATTAAAGCCTTCACCATACACTCTTTTGGGAGACTGGGGATCTTGGCCAGGTCCTTGATACGCTCAGAAAGGAGTGTTAGTGTTCAAGGGTTGAGCATATTATGATCTAGATCATAGGGGTATTTATGTATTCTTGAGATGGAAATCTGTGAAATGTGTGACTCTATATAGAGGAGAAAATTGTAGGCCCAATTTAGAGGCTTATTGTGTATTTTTAATACTGTTAGGAATTTTGGAGTGAGTTGCCTTGTGTGACTTTAGTCCCGAGCCTCCAGTTTCTTAAAAGTATTTTAGAATCACAAATTTCCTTCCTTATTTCTATTTATTGCTATTTCTTCTAACCACCTCAATTACCCACAATAATAAAATATATATATGGAACATTAAAAATTCTAGCCAAAATAATGGAAATGAACATAAGCAGGTGATACAAAGTGCTGTCCTCTCTGGCCTAAATTCTTTCATAAGTCAGTTTAGTCATAGTATGCCTTAGATGCTAGTTTGGTCCTCTAGATTCCCCAAGATACTTCATTCCAATAAGCAACCTAAGTCCTGGGAAGCCAACTCCATTCCTGACATTGTTTCCTTGTTTAGCTTTTATTTTAAGGTAGAAAACATGACTGAAACACTTCTGTGTGTACTGGGCCACAGACTTTCTTAAGCTATGGGAAATAAAAATGCTACACAAGGTGTGTTGGAATGCTAATGCTGAGGAACACATCACCCTGAATTTCAACAATAATGGCAATAGAAATTAATTTCTTATGCAGACTTCAGAGTTCACCACAAGATTATCTTGTCTAGGTTGTGTAAATGTGACAGCTCTGCTATACCAGGTCCTTATCTTCCTCCTGTATGCAACAGATCAGTCCAGGCAATGTCCATCCCTTGACCATAGCAGACACACAAGAGTGATTCTAATTGTACAAAATGCCTTCCATAAAAATAATTTTCCTGGCCACATCATTCTTGCTAACATTCTACCAGTCAGAAACAATCATGTGAGGGCTGGGGATTTATCTCAGCAGCCTAAGCGCCTGCCTGGCAAGTGCAAGTTTGTGAGTTTGATCCCCAGTGCCTCAAAAAAAAAAAAAAGTTAAAAAAGAAACAATCATGTGTTTGGCCTGGACTCAAGAGGCAAAGAAATGCTCTACCAGAATAATAAAGTTGTTTCAAAATATCATGGTAAAGTTCAGCTTTGTAGGAAGAGGTGAAAGATTGAGACTTTTACATGACCTACTTCAAGAAGAGATAAACATTTTAAAAGTCATTTTGTATGTAAAGAGTCAAGGGTAAAATTAAAATGGTTTCACAAAATAAATTCTAAAATTGAGGTTAATTCTGCAAATCACTCTAATTATAATTATTAGTTATCTTTTCATGGAGTCAGTATCAGTTGTCATTAAGTTAAAGATACAGATTACTCTTGCAGGTAAACAGATATACTGAGAAAATGCAGATACTGTGAATTAATGTTCTCTCTTATTTCATCTTATTCTATTTAATTTTATGCTTTGTAACCCTCACAAATTATGTGTTCAGTAAAGATCTTTTGACTATATGATATGGTAGAAATAATTTTATTTATATACACTCTCCAAAGTTGGAACCAGGTCTGAGGAACAAGGGGTACAGAAGACCAGATAAATTCCTTAATGTATTAAGATCTAGGATCTCTAAGATTTATTCCATTGATTTGAGGTATGAATATGATTGAGGCAAGAATGCAAAGTACACCAATTCTAAAGACATCAAGGTTTTCCTGGCACTATGACAGTATTGTTCTCCTGGATCACTTGAATTTCATCAGTTTTACGGAAACCTGTAAATACCAACCAATACCCATAGTGTTTCTGCCTCAACAGAAGCATAGGAATTCTGAAGTCTCCATGATAAGTACCTCCAATTATTTGCCTCTTAGCTAATGATAGCGGCTATAGAGCTAACTAGAAGAAGAATGGTCCACAGGTCTTTCTGTACAACTCAAAACCAGTATTTAGATTATGTAGATACTCAACATCTCTTCTGACTTCTGATTGCCTTACAACCTATGGGTTATACTTAGTGTCTCTGTGGAAGCAATTACACATAAAACATTGACATATATTTATACAGTCGATGATATTTTCATAGGTCCCTGGAGCGTGTTTTAACAGTAGTGGAAACTAAAAGTTTCGGTGTAATGTGCTTTACCTATCATTCAGACCAAAGAACATACAGTACTTCAAAATTTTAGAGAATAATTAAAAAGTTGGATGACGTTGTAGTATCTCACCTTTACTGTAATTTTCTATTGACTGTCAAGGAACCACAAATAATTTCTTACCACTGTACCTTATTTTACTTGCTTACTGCAATAGCTGCTTTAGATAATACTTATTTGAGAATCATGATGAAGTATGGCTTTAATGTTCTTTTTAAACAATTTCCTGTATTCTTTTCAATCTTCTTCTAAAACAGCATCATATGGGCATTTTTTTCTTTATAATTTTCTGTTTTCTTGTTGAAAAATAGTGGTATTTTGGAGCAATGTATTTTTAATGTATATGCATAATTATCAGAAAACATATAGAGTGGTTTTCATGACAGAGTTGAACTTCTGTATGAACCAAAATCAATTGGAAAAATTGACTGCCAGAATCCCAAAGATGATTTGGCTTTTTCTATCCCTCGAATGAAGTTTTTGCTGATTATCTGGTGAGGAAATAAAAGTGAGTTTTTTGAGTTTGCCAGGACATTACTAGCTTGCTTGATTCAAATAACTTAGAACATCTGTCACAAAGCCAATTTCTCTTCTCATGCCTGAGCCTAAAACAAGAATCCACAGCCTGGATTATTTTGTATTGTAAAGGGAGATGAAGATGAGGTGAGATGGATGTAGTAGAGCTGAGTTTGGACATATAAATGGTCATGACTGGGACCATCCCTAAGGCAAGTGGAGAGAGGAGACAAGAGGAAGTGATCTGTTTAAATCATCATTGTGCAAAATAGTTGTTTTTATTATTGCATGACAGGATCTTCTGTATGCTGTCTTATGTCCCTAAAGTGATCGTAAGAATGCATAAAATTCAAGGTCATATCAGTCATCCTCTCAGAAGAAATGACTTCTGAAAACAGCCTTCCAATCATTGGGCAGAAGTAGAGGATGCTTGGAAAAGAAATGCCCCACAAACAAGGGGGATTTTTATTAGAAAGAATTTATCCACTTGGAATGAAAACAGCATAGCAGAAACTAACACCACAAATCATAGGAAAAAGAATTGGAGAGTCAGAACTAAGAAGCAGTGTAATTCATCTAGATCTTTCAAGTTTAAGAGAAGATCGTAATTAATTCTTGAATTAGAAACTATTTTTCCTAAATGTAAAGTTGACCAGATAGCTTTTTTCACTATGACTTTGAGTCTCATATAGTACATTTTTGTGGCCATTCAATAAATATTGCTTATTACTAATGATTCTATTTTTTACCGTAAAATACTGTTCTGCCCTATAATCTTTTCAATGTCTAAAATAAAACTTCCCTGTGACAACTAACTTTAACCTATTTTATGTTTGTTGTAAATGGAATACATCATAAAGAGAAAATGATGAATGACCTCCTTACAGAATAGTTTCTTACATACAAGGTCACATCATGGCTATTGTTTTCTCTGGGTCTTAAATATTTACTATTACCCTTTATATTTAGTCTATCATTCACTCTATCTTTTATGAAATCCATACCAGTAAAATATCACTGAAACCAGTTTGCTACAAAATATTCCCCTGTACAAAAGTCGGAGTGTAAAAGGAAAGTTATTACTTATATTTTTATTAATAAAATTTAAGGAGACTCTTTCCAAACCCTTTAAATGTGCACTAGAATTTAAATTCCAATTTCAACTATTATTTATTGCTTTATGTGCCTGAAGAAGGACACTTTGAATTTTAGACTAGGCCAAAGTGTACCTTTTTAAATCATAAATATACCTGACAATGAATTTAAGTCTTCTTAGCTATTTCCCATAGCCTGAATTACTGAATGTGGCCTTTGGCACTTCCTGTAGTTCATGATGTGAATGGAGAGCAAGGGCAGTTGGCTTCAGATTACATTAAAATAGCTGACATGTATTTGAGTGCTTTGAAGATACTTTAAATGGAAATTTTAAAAGTTCGATTTCAATTTTATTCCATACTAATAATGGTCCTATTGTTTAATTCACAACGTCTTCACATATTAACATAATAGTATATGTTTGTTAATATGGACAGGGCATGACTAATGAGAATGCATTTTGCCTTTTACATTACCATTAGTAAGTGGAGCTATAACCCTGGTTTTTATACTATGTAATGTGAAGGTCAAAGGTAAATTCCATCTATGCAAGTTTTGGGGACCTATTAAACTTTTTGAAAGCTTAGTATCATTTTAAATAGAAGTTTTACACAACTAACCTATTTAGAATTGAAGAGTAACCAAGCTTGATTTAGAGAATCAGGCAATTTTGCAGCTATTTACTAAATTCTCTGTTTTGCAGATATACTATACATTAGCATATATAGTTATGGGTGATCATGAAGAAAATACAAGAGTGATTTTTGTAATCAAAGAATCACTATTGTATTAAATATTTTAGCATCCTGTTTTCAAATTATTATTCAGAAAGCCAGTTACAAAATTAATGTCACCCAACTTCTGTACTTACAGCTAAAGAGAACAAAAGAACTGATCAGTTAAATATTTTGTTCAAGATTGAGCTTAGTTACTGGCAGAAACTGAAGTTAACTCAGATAATCTGACACACATGCCTTCATTATCATGGTCCATCTGTGTTCATTAGTCATTATTATGCTGTTTTAAATTAAATATCTTTCCCAAATATGGTACAGTTATCAGAAAGTTATCTGTAGTTTGAGTTGATAGTCTGAATTACTTTTAAAAAAACTATCTTTTATATATTTGTACCTAAATCATGTTGAGTGGGATTGATTACTCTGTACAACAGAGAGTATAGTGCTTTTTCCAATGAATTTCATAAGGCACAAAATTCAAATACTTATCTCACTTTCCAAGACTTTAAATAGAAGAACAGTTTCACTTACATCACCAGACATTGTATCCAAACTCCAGGTTTGTGTTAAGTTTCTGCTTTTCTCATTTGCACTGGTCTTACAAAGAATCGAACCAAAGAAAATAATGTTAGAGTTTCTTTCTTCTTGGAGTTAGTGATAGCAATTTTTAGGTACACCTCCTGCTCTTCTTATATTTTAGATGAAGTAAACCAAAGCGAATTGTTACAAATAAACATCAGTGAAATAAAACGAGGCCAAGTTCGTTTCTTCATCTTGTGTAATAAGGCCACTCTTATTTCTGAAAGAGCCTTCATTTAGGGGAACACATCCTCTAAAACTCCATTCTTTGGAGGTTGTCAGTCTGTAGCTGGAGGCTCGCTGCTCAGTCCTCTGTGTGCACAGGCAGGTATAAAACCTTGGTCTAGCTTTCAGAAGTCTCATATTTTCAGGATAAAGATAGATAAATAAGCAGATAGAATGTTGTGCCATGTATTTTAACGCAGACCTGTGCAAAGGAGGGCAGAAAGACTAGAGGATTTGAGATGAAGTCTGTGACAAAGAATTTGAGCACCATTTCTTCTTTCTTTGACTGTCTTTTTCCTTTAAAGGAATTACAGGAAAAGGTGATTAACAAATTTGTCCTCTAAAGGTATGGCGATCAGTGTCTATTATGTGTGTGCAAATAACCTTTACCTCAGTCCGAAAAGAAAAATATGACTTAGGAGCGAAACTCATAAATTTTAATGTCAAAAATATTGACTACATTCCAGGAGTCATCAGTGTCTGCAGTCACTTATTAATCTGTGTATAAAAAAGCAACCCCTCTCTTGTCGTTGAGCATCTTCATAGCCCTATCAGTCAATGGTAGCACAGATGCCCGTTCCTTTCTTACCTAAAAGCACATTCATCAGGCTCTTATTTAATTTTCTCAAAGACTACTTGGAATACCAAGAAAATTTAGCAAAGGCTCTAATCCTCTCTCTTGCAGATTCAATAAACACTCTAAACAATCACTTACAGAGCCTAATAACTTGTCTTCTATTGTGTTACCTTGTGGTTTAATTTCAGACAGGATCCCAGCCAACTTCAAGCAAGCTCTGAGAGGCAAATTTATCAGCTACATCATTTAGTCCTGTGGGGCCTCATGAGAAAAAATCAGTTAACAGCTTTTAAATCATCAGATTTGTAATAACATACAGAGATACCATTCTGTTCTGTAACTAATTATCAGGGAAAATGACCAAGTCTCAACCTAAGACATACAAAATTTAAAAAAAAATCATAATCCTTGTAGAAAAAGTTTACAGATGAAACAAGATTAAAATAATATCATTTTTCATTCTATCAGTAGATATCTAAAAATACTCACTATGATAGTATCAGACAACCTGAAATTGGTAAGGAAATTATTTAACTGCCAATTTTCCAGTATTTTATACTATTCAGAACTTTATTTACAAGGGATTGGGAGCACACTTGAAAATCTTTCCATGATTCTGTTTTCCCCTCCATCTTCTAATCTGTAATTAAAACATCTGACATTAAAATAAGTGGAAAACCAAAACCAGAGTTTAAGTTCACTACACACAATTTACTTAATTCATCAAGTGATATTATATTTCACTGGACACTACACAATGTGGATTTTACTATCTCTTCTACGTAGGATACTGCAAGTATAAAGAAATCAAGGGAAAAATGACTTTCTATTTTTCCATTTTACCACAGCCATAGGCAGAGTGTGTTACCAAGAAAGGCAAGATTTACCATGGAATTTCAGGTTTTCCATCCATCCCTCTCTGTGCTCTTTTCCATGTTCTCAAGTGTAGCAGGTTTTATGAGAAACAGGAATGATAGCACAGATATGTGTAACATCAATATATGTAAATATTTATATAAAATGTATAAAGTATATGTATAATTATGTATATTATATAAGCACACACACATATATATATATATATATATATATATATTCATACAGCGTATGTGTGCATATGTGTGTAAAAACTCTCAAGAGGAAAAAATTATTTTAAGGTACAGGGTCCATGTGATCATGGATGCTAAGCCCCTTGATCTGCCATGTATGAACTGGAGAACTGGGAAAACTGGTGCCGTAGGTTGAAAGCCTCAGGGCCAGGGAGCAGGTGGGGTCATTCCAGTCAAAGTATGAAAATTTGAAAACCAGGAAGGCCAAGGGCAGAAGGAAATTGATGCTATATCTCAAGGCATTAGTCAGAGCACCCGAAAATTACTCCTTCCTCTACCTTTTGCTGCATTCAGGGCCTAAGTGAATTGGTTGATACTCAGTGAGGTTGGGAAGGGCAATCTACTTTAAAGAGTTCACTGATCAAATACAAATTTATTCTAGAAAGACCATGATAGCACACACAGAATTAATGTTTAATCAGATACCTGAGCATCTTAAGGTCCAGATCAAGTTGAAACTAAAATTAAATATCATATCAAATCTCTACGACAAATTGTAAACCTGAAAGTTTTATGTTGTCACACTTACCTTACGTTTCCTACATGTTGTACTATGTTTTAATAAACACTTAGACTAAATGAGAATATGATGGATACCTCAGCACTTCAAAGTGGACATCCAGAATGCTTGCATTGAAATTGGATATCAGTGCTTGAAATCTGAAGTTGAAATGCTTATATAAATCAAGTTATTTTTCAGACACAAATAACAGGAACAGAATATGATTTCATCATCAACATATCCAGATCCCAGGGTTTTAATGTGCTTTCCATTTGACAATCTTTGCTTTGTGGATTTTGTGGTAGATTGGTCTTCTTGATTCCAAAAAAGCTGCTGAATAGCATTCATTGCATCAGCACAAAACTACTGGGCAAAGCTAGAAAAAAATTAGGTTGTTTTTTTATCTATATCCTGACATTGTTCATATGATTTTTTATTGGAATGTTTGTCATGTGGATATAGTTGACTCTGGGGGATCCTTCTCAGTTGAAAGAAAAAATATGCAATTATTTTATGCAAAACATTGAATTCCATTGCCTTCATCATCAACTGGTGTAGGCATTGCTGTGAAATCTAATAGCACCAAGCAAGGTGGAAGCCTACTGGTGTAATGTTCTTATGAAATAGTTTCCTCAAACACATTAAGAAAAACCAATAAGGTGTTGGAAAGCATGTCATACAAATACACACAAAATTATTTACTTCATACACCTCTACAAGTGATGTCAAAATATGCTTTTATCAAAACACACTACTCTGCCTGTCTAGATCACAGAGCCTGGATAGTGTATTCTCATATATCTTAAACAGGCATGTAAAGTTATGGCTTTTTGAAGAATAATATGATATATGCATTAATATCCTTAAGAATATAGTATTTTTTTTGAGACAGTGTCTTCCTTGGTAGTTCAGGCTAGCCTTGAACTCATTATGTAACCCAGGCTGGCCTCAAATTCATGGCAATCCTCCTGCCTCAGCCTCCCAAGTGTTGGAATTGCAACCATCTGTCACCATGCCTGGTGAGAATATAGCATTCTTTTATCCAGCAATTCTAAATCTAAGAATTTCTCCCAGTATAATTAGTTATAGGAATAAAGTTACAAAAATAAGATAATTAAAATTGAATTATTAGTATTATCTTTTTAGTATCAATAATAGCACTAATGAGCTCTGGGATGGGCATTATCTGAAGGCATGTACAGAGAATTTTACCTAGCCATGCAGCTTGGGATCTCTCAAACAGACTGGTAGGGACCTGCACCAATTCCACAATCAGGCAGGGATGTTTTTAACATCCCTGGGGTCTTGCCTGCACACCCACCCCAGAGCAGTGTGCCAGCTGCAGCTCTGGGCCGGGAGTGAGCTGAAGGCATGCACAGCAAATTCCACCTAGCCGTACAGCTTGGGACCTTGCTAGCAGCTGGGTAGGGATATGTGCCAATTCCTCCATCACCCTGGGACGTTTTTAACTTCCCTGGTGTCCTACCTGGCCTCTGAGCAGTCACCCAGGAGCAGTGTAGGAAACCTTAAATGAAGAATACAAGAAAGAATTAGACTGCATGAAACACGTTCAAAGAGATATCCAGGAAATCAAGAATGCCATTGAAAGCTGGCAAAGCCACCTCAGTGAATGTGAAGATAGATTTTCAGACCTTGGACACATGATTGCAGCCACTGAGAAAGAAAGGAAACATCTTTTAAAAATAACAAGGAATCAGGAAATAGCAATTCAGCAGTTGCAAGATGACGCAAAGAAAAACAATATAAGACTAATAAGTGTAAAGGAAAAAGAAGGAGAAAACACAAATGATATAAAGACACTATTTAAAGAAGTAATACATCAACATTTCCCAAACATGGGAAAGGAAACTAACATAGAGATAAGTGAAGGATATAGAAATCCAACTAGTCATGACCAAAATAAATCAACACCCAGACATTTAATAATCAGCATCCTAGAAATTCAGCATAGGAACAGAATATTAAAAGCTGTTAGAGAAAGGAAGCAAATCACCTCTAAAAAAAAGCCCAGCAGAATCACAGCAGACTTCTCAACACAAACAATGAAGTCAAGAAAAGCATGGAGTGAAGTATTTCAAGTCTTAAAGGAAAACAACTTCCAACCCAGACTGATGTAACCTGCAAAACTATCCTGCAAAATGGATGGAGAAATAAGATACTTCCATGACAAAGAGCAGCTGAAGAACTTCATGACCACCAAACCAACACTGCAAAGAATACTGAAAGATACTCTAGATAGACATGAAAATCGCTACAACATCAAAAACATCAACAGAAGAAGAACACCAAACAGGGAAAACAATTAAGTAGAGAGAAAAGGTAAGGAAACCACTGCATAAAGATAACATGACTAAAATAAGCCAGTATATATCAGTTATAACCATTAATGTAAGTAGCCACAATTCACCAATCAAAAGAAACAGACTGGCAGAATGAATCAAGAAACAACATCCAACCATATGCTGTCTACAAGAAACCCATCTAACCCAAAAGGAAATTCATAGACTGAGAGTCAAACAGTGGAAAACAATACTCCATGAAACAGAAACTCAAAAACAAAAAGCAGGGGTACCTATTCTGTTCATGGATGTTGTGAACTTCAAATGAAGAATGGTCAAAAGAAATAAAGAAGGTCACTACATACTGGTTTAGGGAAAATTCCAAGAGGAAGAAATAACAATCTTAAATACATATGCACCAAATATGAGAGCAACCAACTATATAAAACAAATATTAATAGAAATGAAAAATCATTTAAGCAATAACACAGTTATAACTGGAGACCTTAACAACCCTTGACACAAAAGGACAGATCAACTAGACAGAAAACTAGACAGCAAAGAAATAACAGAACTGAATCAAACCTGTGAACAAATGGACCTGGTAGACATCTACAGAGTTTTCCACCCAACATCATCAGAGTATACATTCTTCTAAGCTTCACTTGGTACATTCTCTAGAATAGACCATATACTAGCCCATAGAACATTCTTAAGTAATTCAAAAGGAATCAAAATTGTCCCATGCATACTATCTGATCACAGAGCTATCAAATTGGAAACTAATGACAAAAGAAACTGCAAAAACAATGTAAACACACGAAAATTAAATAATACACTCCTGAACAATCAGTGGGTCACAGAGGAAATTAAATAAATTAAACAATATCTACAAGCAAATGAAAATACAAACACAGCTTACCAGAATCTGTGGGATGCAATGAAAGCAGTTCTCAGAGGGAAATTTATTGTGGTGAATTCCTACATCCAGAAAATGGAATGAACACAAATAAATAATCTGATGTTACACCTCAAACATCTAGAAAAAGAAGAGCAAGCCCATCCCAAGGCCAAAAGAAGGGAGGAATTTATAAATATCAGAGCAGAAATCAATGCAATTGAGACTAAGAAAACAATACAAAGAATCAAAGAGCTGGTTCTATAAAAAAATAAATAAAATTGATAAGCCCCTAGCCAACCTTATTAAAAAAAGGAAAGAAAAAACTCAAATCCATGCAATAAGGAATAAAAAGGGTGAAATCACTACAGACCCTGTGGAAATACAGAAGATCATCAATACCTGCTTCAAAAATCTTTACTCTCATGGTTTTGATAACAGAGAAGAAAAGGACAGGTTTTTAGAAACATATCAATTACCAAAGTTAGATCAAGAAAGTGTAAAACTACTGAATAACCCAATTTCAGTTAAGAAAATTCAAAATGTAATTAGAACCTTACCAACCAAGAAAAGCTCAGGTCCTGATGGATTCACAGCTGAATTCTACAAGAAATTGAAGGAAGACTTAATGCCAACACTCCTCAAATTCTTCAATGAAATTGAAAGGGAAGGAAGTCTCCCTAAATCATTCCTGTAAGCAAGTATTACCCTAATAGCAAAACCAGAGAAAGACCCAACCAAGAAAGAGAACTACAAGCCAATCTCTCTAATGAACATAGATGCAAAAATCCTCAATAAAATACTGGCAAACAGAATGCAGCAAGTCATCAAGAAGATTATACACCATGACCAAGTGGGAGTCATCCCAGGAATGCAAGGATGGTTCAACATATGCAAATCAATAAATGTAATACACCATATCAATAAAGACAAAGATAAGAACCACATGGTCATTTCAATAGATGCAGAAAAAGCTTTTGATAAAGTCCAACACTCTTTCATGATAAGAAACCTATGGAAAATTGGAATAGATGTTCTTTCCCTCAATCTGATAGAAGCCATCTATGACAAACCAACAGCCAGTATCACATTAAATGGTCAAAAACTGAAAGCTTTCACTCTAAAATCAGGAACAAGACAAGGATGTTCATTATAACCACTCCTATTCATTATAGTGCTGGAAACATTAGCCAGAGTAATTCGACAAGAGACAGAAATAAAAGGAATAAGGATGGGAAAGGAAGAAGTTAAATTATCACTATTTGCAGATGATATGATACTCTACATAGAAGACCCTCAAAACTCGATTGAAAGACTTCTGGATGTCATAACCAAATTCAGTAATGTAGCTGGATACAAAGTCAATACTCAGAAATCAATAGCATTCCTGTACACAAACAGCAAACTCATTGAGAGAGAAATAAGAGAAACCACCTCTTTCACAATAGCATCCAAAAAAATGAAATACTTAGGAATTGACCTAACAAAGGAAGCAAAGATCTATTCAATGAAAATTACAGTACTCTGAAAAAAGATCTCAGAAAATGGAAAGGCATTCTTTGTTCATAGATAGGAAGAACAAACATTATGAAAATGGCCACCCTCCCAAAATTATTATACAAATTTAATGCAATTCCCATCTAAATACCATTAACATACCTCACAGATCTAGAGAAATCATTCTTAAAATTCATCTGGAACCAGAAGAGATCTAGAAGAGAAAAGGCAGTTTTGGGCAGTAAGGGCAGGGCAGGAGGTATTACAATCCCAGACTTGAAATTATTCTACAAAGCTACTGTAATAAAATCATCATGTTACTGAAATCAATACAGAGCTGAGGATCAATGGAATAGATTAGAAGATACCACCCCAACTACAAACACACTCAGCCACCTTATCTTTGACAAAGGGGCCAAACATGTTCACTGGATGAAAGATAGCCTCTTTAATAAGTGGTTCTGGAAAAACTGGCTTTCCATATGCCTAAAACTAAAACTAGACCCAAGCCTAAAACCATACACTAAACTAAAGTCAAAATGGATCAAAGAACTAAGTGTTAAAACAGAAACACTAAATATGCTGGAAAACAAAGTAGCTAGAAATCTTGAAGACATTGGGGTAGGTGGAGAATTCATGAACAAAAGTCAAACTGCATGGGAAACACTTCCAAGAATCAACAACTGCGATCTTGTCTTGTTAAAAAGTTTTTGCATGTCAAAAGAAATTTCCAACAGAGTGAAAAGAAAATCCACAAAATGGGAAAAAAATCTTAGTCAACTGCCCTTCAGACAAAGGTCTTCTATCTAGAACATGTAAAGAATTAAAAAATATCAGGCCCTCAAAATTCAAAGACTCAATCCGAAAATGGGCATCTGAGATGAAAACACACTTCTCAGCTGAAGAAATACGAATGGCAAATAAATACATGAAAAAATGTTCAGCAGCATTGGTCATTAGAGAAATGCAAATTAAAACAACTCTGAAATTCCATCTACTCCAGAAAGAATGGCCAGGATGAAAAAAACCACCAAAAACAAATGCTGGGGAGGCTGTGGGAAAAAAGGAACCCTTCTCCATTGTTGGTGGGAGTGTAGACTGGTGCAGCCACTGTGGAAATCAGTTCCTCAAAAAGCTAGGATTGGAAGTCCCATTTGACCCAGCTATTCCTTTTGGGCATATTCCTAGAAGAAGTGAAATCGTCATATCACAGTGATATATGTGCACCCATGTTTATAGAAGCACACTTTTTAGTAGCCAAATCTTGGAAACAACCCAAATGCCTGTCAATTGAGGAATGGATAAAAAAGATGTGGTACTTTTATACAATGGAGTACTATTCAGCTATAAAGAAGGAGCATATTGAGGCTTTTATAGGTAAATGGATGTGACTTGAGACCATACTCATAGGTGAAATAAATCATACTCACATGTGTAAACACTGCATCGTCTCCCTTGTGTAAGAAACTGAAACACTCCATAAGATACAAAATTCCCAATCAATGTGAAGAAAACATTCTGAAGTCCAATAATGCTTTTATTCTTTGATTTGATTGGTTTAAGTTTATTTTCTACTATTTGATTGCAATATGTAAGAAGATATGAACACCTTTTTTGAAGAAAACAAAGCCTTTGTTGATTTCTTGTTGCCTGATTTGAAGGCCTGTAATGCTTTCATTCTTTTGTTTTATCTGGTTTTATGTTATTTGGTTTTGTTTGAGTTTATTGTCTCTGAATGTATGAACAACCATTTCGAAGAAAACAAGAGACATCAGTGTAGCCATTGTTAATCTCCTATTATTAGGTTTTAAAGACCTGTATTGCTTGCAGTGTTCTTTTCTGAAATTCTTTGTTGTGTTTAACTCTGTTCTATTTTGTTTTGTTGTCTTTAAAAAAAATTAAGAAAAATAATAGCACTAATATTAGATTTATTATTCCAAAAATATCCTAATATTTACTATGGAAGGATCTGAGTTAGACTGAGACCCAATAATAATCCTCCTTGCTACATGAGTATTCTTCCTCTCTCAACCCTAGATTTATGACATTGACTTTGGTATCATTGTATTATAGTAATGACCTTTATGATCTTGATGGGGATATTTTTTGGGGAGTGGATCAACAAATGTGTACAACAGTCAAAACAGTTCCTTATTCACAGGATTACTCAGAGAAGTAAAGGATTAATTTGTTGCCTAAGTGGCAAAGCCTCATATTATAATTATATTGCCTCTTTCATCAACATCACTGATGCCACAAAAAATGTGAAAAGGTGTCTTTATCATTAGGAACATATTAATACACGTAAGTATTGACTTTTTCTTAGTCTAAGCAGGGGTGCACTTGTCTAATTTTAGTGACCCACTGGAAATTTTTCTAGAGATATCTGATTGCATCTTTCTTAAAATGATTTCCTGGTTCAAATATTTTTATTGTCTGAAAGTCCTTAGAATGGCAATTTCTGTAGCCTAAAAAGAATAAATTTCATTTTTGTTTATCATATGCTCAAAAGCTCTGAATCATTATTTCAAATGACAGATGATACATAAACTCAGGGCTCAAGAACACAGTAGTCATAAGTAAATTGAATTCTTCATTCTTTATGTTACCCATGAGGTCTAAAATTTGTGTTTCTATTTAGTGGAGCACTATTTTCTGTTGTGTCACTATAAATGATAGCAATCCTCAAATATTAGGATCACATCATTTCAAACAGTGACCTCACCTTTCTATCAATTAACTAATTCAAATGCAACTTGGCACAGTTTAAACAGATGAAGGTCAAAAATATATGACAAGGGTACATTTATCAGTAATAAGATCAAGGGTTAAAAAGTTCAATGAGTTGAGTTATGAGGCTATGTAAGGCAGAAAGAAGTTGAATGTGATTAAAGTAAAAATCAATGAAGTTTAATGAAACCCTGAACAGAAAGTTATATAGTCAGGCACAGTATGTCCGCATTTTTATAGCATCATAATTAACCAAAAAAATCAAGACTTCAACTCACCATTGTTAAAAATATGTATATAATATCATGATTCCATTCCAAAATATATCCTTATAACTGTAACAAAGGCTTGGAATAAATTATTAGGTGACATGAATAGACATTAGATGATTTCAGTAGCATGAATGATTAAATTTTATACAAGACTAAGATGAATCCAATTGAAGAAATGCATAAAAATTCAGAAGTCTCACATCCTCATCATTTAAAAGCAAAAGCAAAAAAAAGCTGTTCCCTAAAATACAGAGACTAGATAGAATAAAGTTTGAAACAGAACACTGTCCATGAATTATTTCTCTTAATGTCCTGTGAGTCTCATTAAGGGTTTTCTCTAAGGAAAAGTGATCTAATCATTCACATAATGGGAATCATTTAATTTTTATTCAATTTTAGTTATTACTCATCCAAGAAATCTGGTAAAGAGTTTATGGTTCCAAGTTGCTTTCATATATGGCTAGTTTAACAGATATTTTAAGGACACATTTGCTTTCAGGTAAAGCAGCATTTTCATGGAACACTATCATCAGATTCTTGGCAATTCCCTGGCCTGCCAAGTAAGAGCCTTGTTCAGCATATGTGAGAATTGAGAGCCTACACATACTGGTTGAACTAGAATTCAGGTATTCAGCCAACATGTGGAAGACATCAATGAAAGTTATTCTAATGATCTCACATTGGCAAATATGGTATTCTGACTGTTTCCAGAATAAACAGATCATCCTGTCTGAGTGTGCAGACTCTTGTGTGAACACATGTAGACACAGGGATTTGGAGAAATAACGTAATGAGGTAGAGCACTGGCCCAAGAAAGAAGGAAGATGTATGCCTCTGGATATCTGCAGTCAGGCCAGAGAAGCTATATCATTACTTAAATCATTGAATTGCAAAGGTGGGCACTCCTTCTAAGGAAATTAGTGCAGAAGAGGAAGGTGAAGAAGTTGAGGTAGATTGAATAGCCCACTTCACCTAATCCTCATTCATACCCATGGGGAATCACACTAAAAGTTTTACACACTAAGAAAACTTGCAATCTAAATGAGCTTTCTTAAATTCACCTTGATAAAACATGCCATGGTTTTACAGGTGCAAAGAGGACAGGTATAAAATACTGTTTAGACGGCAACTATACCATTTTTTTACTTTTATTTCTTAAAGGCATCTGGCTGTCTCCTTCTACTGACAAGTTGCCTTATGAATATTATCAATGCGAGAAGTGTGCTTGTTTATTGAAAGTGCTGACCAAAGAAAGCAGGAAATACCTTGCGCGTAGTGAAACTTTGGACACTCTTCATGAACTCCTCAGATTTAAGACAGAGGTTTGGCTTCATGCAAGTTAGTTCTTATTTGAAACATTAATTTTGATTTAAAAAGGCAGTTACTAATGCCACCAAAACAAAGAAAATGATAATCATTCTTTCTCTTGTTTTTGTTTTCAAACTATCCAAGTTCTGTGGTACTGATCTTTTGGAAAAGAGTCAATGATTGAGATTGTAGTCTGAGGATTTACTTGAATTGCGGAAAATGTAGTTGTATTAAGAAAAGGAAAACTCAAGTCATTCCACTATCCGTCACCTATAGTTCCCACATAAACTCATCTCCACTCTATTTTTGTTTAGCAAATGAAGCCTCAGTAGTCACATGAGTTTTATTCATTCTTCTGTACAAACAGAATGATGAGTTTCATAGTCTTTCGTTGTAGATGTTTAGCTAAAGTGCTTGTTTGGGCTTAAGTATGTTTCCAGCAGAGAACAGTTTGTCAATTAATTCTGTATTTTTAAAAAATGCAATTCTAATCGCATGGAAATCAGATGTGGGTGAAAGGAAGGAATGCTAAAAGTATTCTTTAGGGTTTCATTGTTTTCATTATTTTGCATTAATGTTGCATGAAGCATAATGTAAGAAATAGCAAGTGCAAATTAACTCTGCTTTGCTGCTAAAATTGGAATTAGGTATACTGGTTAAGATTTCATTTAGAGAAGGTGAAGAAAACCAACAATTGCCACGGTCTAAACATAAGTGTATTCATTGCTCACATCAGTGAAAGTGAGCAGTCCATAACTGCTTGTCAGACCTGACTGCAAGATCCACAAATAAGTAGTTTATTTCTTAATCCATGAAGTGTGGTTCTCAACCCTATGGTACAAGATGGTGGTGCCTGTATCTTAGTTAAAGGAGCATAGGCAATGAGGAGGAGAATGAGAAACAAGAGGGAGAGAATTACAATGGAGGAGAAGACAAATTTCAAGAGTATCTTAAAGTCAATCTGAGGAAATCACAAGAAGTTCACATTTAAGTCTTATTGATAAGTTAATTAGTCACACCTCTTAACCTAGCTAAAATTAATCTGTGAAATATGCTCATTATTCTAGGTGTTATTGTATTATTTTGGACAAAGGGTACATTGAGAAACAAAGAACTGTAATCACTCTATCCCACACTGTGGCTAGTTTGGAAGCTTGCAACAAGAAATCCATATTATTCTCACCAATAATTTAGTAGGATCAGAACCCATGACTAGCACAAAAACTGGAATATTTTTAAATATTCCTTTGGAAAATAAATCAGTAAGTATACTTTTTTATACTTTTCTTCAGCTTGTTAATGCAATAAAAACAACAGAATGTACCACCTAATCTCATCTCATTTACTTTTTAATTTTTGGGGGGTATGCACGGGTTCTGCACTGCAATACTTCAGTTGTGTTTATGGAGCTAAAATGAAAATCTTTAAGAATTATGCATGCAAATCACTAGAGTAGGATTCCTGATAGGTGAAGTGTTTTTACACATGGTAAAAATTAAATCCAGATTGTGAGTTAATGAAGCCACAGATAACAAGTTTATCCCTTGGATATGTAAACTGAAATTTTTTCTATACATATTTTGATTTATTTTTACTGTAAACCTGAATGTCCTGAAACTAATTCTAGCCTAGAAAAGATAGAAAACAAATAAACCAAGGAATTAAAATATGCTTATATTTGGTACCCTTTAAAATCCAAGATATATGAAGTTTTTTACCACTGCTACTTGTCCAATGACTATTAAATAGTTAATGGTCAAGGAATTATTAAGAAATAAATAAAGCAGGAAAGAGTAATAGTCATTGTTTCTTCTAATCAAGAAATCTTTGTGAGCCTCAGGTTATGGCTCAGCGGTCAAGGTCTGCCTAGCCTGGGAAAAGCCCTGGGTTTGATCCCCATCACTGTAAAAAAAAAAAAAAGTGTTTTATTGAGCATTTGTCCCTAAGCCACTGTTTGTCATGTGCAAAAAAATTCATAATATTTATGCTTTGAATTTCAAATTCACCTCATTTTAGAAGAGTGTTGTGACATTCAGGAAAGATAAAATGGTAAACAGAGTAGTTACCCATATGTGTAGACACATGGAAAAGTCAGAGTTTCTAGGAAAGGTGTACATTACATTACTATTTTTATTCATGCAAGAAGGACCTTGATGCTGCTAACTATTGCTTCACAGTTTCATTTTTCTTTTCAAATTTGAACTGTCTTCATACTTGGAACCAAAAAAATGTGGCCAAGAAAAACAAACAACAAAACTAAATAAGGCAGAGTGCCATTTTTGTCAGACCAGAAAGCAAAGTGTATCATGATAACACAGTTCATAAAAAAAAGAAAAAGAAAAAGGAAAAAAAAGTTATCGCAAGCCTTCAAGCATGCGACTCGGAAAGACTACTCCATTTATAGAAAAAGAACAGTGGATTGTCGATACACTTGTATCTCCCAAGGCAAAAGTATTAGGAGCAAAAATATATGAGTGGCTCCCACTTAACACTGGCTATTTGTGTTTACTTTTTTCCAAGGCTAGACTCTCTTATTATTTGAGAGGAAGAAATTAAGTATATCTAAGTCTTAAGCACCTATCAAGCACCTGTTAAGAGGGTTTTCTAAGGCACTGAGATATCTTAGAATTAGGATTCTCAAAGGAAATCAAAGTAATCTCATATAAAAACTCTATTAATTCCATATTCCCTTTTGATTAACAGAAAGCAGATTAAATATCTGGAGATCATTAGCATTTGATGATGATTCAGCTGAGTTTCAAAATAGAAACTGGTTGCTCAATTTAACATAGTTCATGGTCAATAATGTAGGCGCCATCTTCAATTTAGGAAAGGAAAAGACGTACTGTTTCATGAAACTTATCAATGCTTTTAAACACAGACAATTACATATTAAGATGGAATAGGGGAAATAGTATACCTTGTATTCATGAATGTATTTGAGGACAACTCAGTGTAAATATAATTAATTTCTGACTGTATAGAAAATTTCTCACATAGTTGAAAAGTTTACTTATGTGTAAATAATTTACTAAGTGCAATTTTATTGAGAAACTACTTTGTGCTGTTAACTCTGAAAGTGCAGGTGATTCAGTACTGAGTCATTTAGAATATGTCCCTGCCTGAAGTTCTTAATGGACAGAATACTGACATATTTTTGGCATTTTTCTGATCGTATTGCATTTGAATTATCTCTTAGACCTGACTTATTGCCAGTATCTCCAACATCTTGGTTGTTTTTGATAGAAAGTGTGGTGTGGTGTGGTGGGTGGTGCATGCCTGTAATACCCAAGAGACCAGGAGCCTCAGGAGAATGGGAAGTTTGAGCCCCACCTGGACAACTTAGTAACTATGTCTCAAAATTAAAAGAAAAAAAAGTAGGGATGGGGTGGAGAATTGTAGCCATGTAGCTCCACATAAAAGGCCTGAGTACCAGGAACGAAGAAAAAAAAAAAAAAGAAGACGAAAGAAAGAAAAGAAAAGAGCACTCTATAAATATTCATAAAATATTGTAACCATTAATTATGACCCTCAACTTCACTGGAGAAAGGCTTGCTCAGCAGATTAGGAAAACTGAGTTCTGTGTGTGACCATGGGGTGTTTCCAAAGAGGACCGCATGGAGACCGTACACGGAAAGGTGAAGACTTACCGTGATTGTGAGAGACACCATCCACTCTGCTTGTGGCCTCCATGAAAGTAAAGAGAAAGAAGAAGGAAATCGCATTTTTGCATTTGCAAAACTCCGTTCTTCCTGATTGCGCGAGTCTGCTGCTATTTCCACCAGTGACCATCAAACTTCAGTTTCTCAGAGTCTTTCAATGTAGTCTCACAGCAGCACTCGCAAGGACGCTTTGGGCTTGCAGTTGCAGGCTGTGATGCTTCCTTGGTCCTGCCTTGCTCTGCTCATTCTGGTTTATGCTGAGCAGTTTCTGTATTCCCAACTCGCAGCCTGCAGACATTGGCTCCGGGACCATCCTGCCCCTGATCCCAGAAACCTATCTAACAATTCCCCTTGAATAACTTCATATGGATCTTATATTTTTTCCATTGCTGCTATTCCTCCAGAAAATTCAAACCAAGGTTGTATCTATTGTACTCGTAAAGGAGAAATTACTTCCTACCTACTTAAAAGAATAGATCAATTACCTGGAAGTAAAATCTATAGTGTCTAAACTTGATTGATTAAAATAATTATCTAATCAAGTTTTTAAAATAAAGCTCAGTGAGCCACATTCCTGGAGATTCTGATGCTTTGTGTTTAATGTGGGCCACAGGTGTTTTGGTGTAGAATTTAGAGAAATCAGTCCTGTAGATGTGCTGGGCTAAGGTTCTTGGAACAAATAAAAAGCAAAAGAATGCCCCATCTAAGAAGGTAAAGTGGTATAATCGAGTTCAAAATCTGAGGAGTAGAACAGCGTCCTGAATCTTTATTTTTATTATGGAATATAATAAAATACTTAGATAAAAAATAGCTAAAATAGACAACTCTGTTTTATACTCTTAAGTCCACCAATTTAGGGGCCTTCATATTGAAAATGTTAACTTGACCAAAATATATTGAAATTTTCTATTGTTCTTATCTTTTAGTCATCAAAGTTTATAAGGTTTTCATTTCTAGACTGCTGTTCAATTTATTAGATATTACATATAGATGAATTTTCATTTTTGTTAATTTCACACTGAGATAATTTTTTAAATGTTATATTCTCAAGCTCTGAAATATAGGCCCTATAAACAGTCATCAGGTCTATTTGTATCATTTCCTTTTTCTTAAGGCAAAGCATAAATATCAACTCTCTTCAGATAAACTGATGACTTGATTCCTGTTAAGCTTGAATTGTCTTTCATTGCTTTTCTAAGAAAGGAAATGATAGTTTTTTTTTCTCAGAAAAAAAATTCCTAAAATTTTTTGGGATGTTTTTCAGATCTATCTTTGAATGAGAGAAAACTGACAAGCATAACCATCCAGAATGAAAACACCTTGGGATATATGAGACTCTTCATTTTCTAGCAACATGAGAAGACAATGAACTAGGATGTCTGGAGGGAAAATTGAAATGCTGTATGTGTTAGTATTTCTATTTTTTGTATCATTCAGTTTTAAGTAAATGGCCATGGGGCCTTCCTTACATTTACTTCACTACACCAAGTGCTATTTCTAAATATAATGTTTTTGGAAGTTAAAAAAATATAGAAGTTATTTCCTCTAGAACAGATCTTGTGTTTAACCTTAAATTACTTAAACTACCTTGAATAGTCAATAAATTAAATCAGTTGATAGTTTTCTGGAGCCACTCTGGTCTCAGGGTTACCCGCATTCCTTTCTGGGCGTGTTTTATTCATCCTTCTGCCATACACTGATGCTCCATGTATTTTACCTGAGGCTAACAATCAAATGTCCCATGATCGTATACTGCTATAAAATCCCAAATAAGTAACAGGGAATATGAGCAGAATTTACAATGAAGCTCTCACTCCTTCATTTCTTTTGGTTTATTAAGGCAGATTTTAAATGACTTTCCTGCATCTAGCTCCTCTCTATTTATTTCCTCCTGCAGCTATGGGCAAGTTAATCTTCCTGAAATGCTACATTGTTTATGTTACCTTGTATTCAAGAATTCACATGGTTAACTATTGTTTATATACTAAAGAATCTGCTGTATTTTTTTTCATGGTTAATCCTTTAATCCCACCACCTGTTCATTCATATTAATTATTTCACATCGAGATAATTTTTTAAATGAGTTAAATTTTCAAGCTCTGAAATATAGGCTTTTTATAGGTCCATTTCCAACATTTCCTCCTTCTTATGGCAAATCTTAAGAAATAGTAACATATAAATGCATACTTATCAAACATCAACCATTATTGGTTAGAAAGCATGATCACAATATTTTGCCATTCTTTCCATTATGTAGAGCGGTTTTCTCTAGTTCCTGAATCTGGGCTTATGACAAGACCTGCTTTGATCAATAAATGAAGGAGAAGTGATATTGCCCAGTTTCTAAGGCAGGACTTTAAGGATATGACGGAGTCTATCTCTACCTTCTTAGAACATGACCCTGAGGGTATCCCAAAGGAAGACAGTGTAACCTGTGGAGCATGACAGGCCACCTGGAGAAACGAGGCATTCTAGTGGTCACCAAAACTGCCTGGCAAGTGCATGAGGTCACCATTGGTTTTCTAGGTCAGCTGGTCATCCAACTATATTCAACCACTGTAATGGACCCAGATAAAATGAGGAGGGGAACTGCCCACTCCACCACCACAATTGTGGTGATAATACATAAGTTAATGTTTCAAGCTACTAAATAATTTTAGGTAAGTATTGTAAATTGTTATGCAGCAAAGTAGTTGGTATCCATTAAGTAAATCAGGTATCCATTAATAAAAAAGACAGAGGAAGACTGACCTAAATTGTTCACCAAAAGGTTCATATGTTCAGAAGTGGTACTTTTGGAAGCTGATTGGATAAATAGAATGCTGTACTCATCAGAAGTACTCATCCATTCATGAATCCATACCTGAATGTGCTTTTAGCAGGTAGAGCCTGGTCAGAAAGAGTGGGTCCCTAGAGATGTGGCCTTAGGAGGTTTATTCTTGTCCTCACCTCCTCCTTCTCTCTCTTTACTTCCTGGCAGCCATGAGATAGATGGTTTTCCTCCCCCATGCCCTTCTGTTTTGTTGTTTCTGCCTTGGAACCAGAAGATCATAGATGGAATCCTCTGAAATTTTTAATCCAAGTAGATCTTTCCTCCTTTAAGTTGCAGTCATCAGATATTTTGTCCCAGAGACTGGAAGGCTAACTAATGCAAACTGAAAGAGAAAAATAAATATATAAGGCAATACTATAGGCATATCAAATAGTGTTACATTTTGCATAGGTAATTAAAAGAGTGACATGAAAGAGATTGAAGGTAAAGAATGCCCATTATGATCTAATAAATCAGCAAAGAGTGAAGTCTATAAATCCTTTTTTCTTCAATGGCATAGTGTTTTAACTTTACTTGTTTTGCTGATAATAATTGTGTGTGTTTTAATAAGACATGCAAACTCCTTCATCCCCTTATGGTTTATGTCTTAACTCTTCACATATATTTTGTCCATCTTGCTCTAAAAGTGTCTGTATCTAGAAATTTTAGGTTTCTACAGTTCTTTCTCATAGAGCATGGTGCCTCTTTCCCTTCACTTTAAACTCAATTAGAATCCCATCTCTTTCAATAAACATGGACTCCCAACCTAACCTCAAAAGACCATTCTGCCTTTGAAGTTGTAAAATGGAGATCACATCTCACAGTACAAAGTGTAACATTTTTTCCTGGGACTTTTGTACACATTAGAAATATTTATATATAGTGTCTAGCATAGCTACTGGCATAGTATAATTAACATAAGTGGTAAAAATTGTCACCAGGTCATAACCACCACCATCATACTTAACCTTTTATTCATGCAGATATTTACTTAGTGTCTTTAATGTGCCAATTATGGTGTTAGGTACTGAGAAGACAGAAATGAAGTTAGACACCAAAATCAGCACAGCACTAGAATTCAAGTACCTGGTCCCCTGTGCTGAGGCCAGTGTTTAGGAGGACACCTCCCAGCCCTCTTTGTCATGTCCTTCCCCATATATCTAAGACTCCATCATCTGTGCCCACATTTCCCTTCTAGACTATGCTTCTCAAACTCTGAGTCAGATTTTGTTTTCTCCTTTTACTTCTAGACTGCTATAGACAACTACTTTGTAAATACAATGAAATTATAAAATATAAAACAACAGACAAAATATAATATTATATAAAATATAATAAAATTACTGGAGAAACTAAATCTTAATGGTGATACATAAAATACTAGTCCCAATGTTTATTATTAGACTCAGTAGAAATTCAATTACTTTGTGAAAATCACTATAAAATTTCTATATTTTTCTATACATTTCTCCCTGTGGCAGAACATGAAAACAAATTTCAGAATAGTTTGTTTTCCCATTTTGAATAGTATGGTGAATGGTAAAACTATCATACAGGTTCCTGGGACCCTAGAATTCCATCCTCAAATAATCAACAAGTAACAAATGCTTGCTTACAATTTTATATTTTTTGCATTGCTGAGGATTGAACCCAGGTCCTCATATAGGCTAGACATCACTATAAAGATGGATATGTATATATCACAGTGTTATGATATTTTTAACTCTTGTGGGAAGATAATTAAAAGGGAAATGGCTGATTCAAATGAATTTCTAGTTTTACTTTCTTAAGGAATCTCCATACTCATTTCTACAATGCTTGTGCCCAGTTTACATTTATATCAACAATGTAGAAGGGATCTGCCACATTATCAGCTCTAAATAGCTCACAATTTCAAGATAAGAATAACTTTTTTTGTGGTCACAAAAAATTATGAAGCATTTGAAGTTTGCTATGATAAAAATCAAGCATCACATTAAAATAAATGTGTAACAAATGTTATGCTGGTAGCATCCCACTTGATGCCAAGATTTAAGAAGGTATTGAGTGCCCAAGAAACGTACATGTTTTTAATATGTGATTATGTTTTATTTAAGGGTTAAGTGAAATAATTCTTATAACTTTTTCTGATATATAAGTGTGATATAAGTAAGTGCACAATGCATTTTTATGGTTATTATTATTATTAATGAGATTTTAGGGCCAACCTATATCCTTTCAAGGTCTTCAGTCATTTTAGTTTCATAACTCATGCTTTCAATTATTTCATTGTTTTCACAAAAAAATATGGTATATTCCAACAGAAACAGGCATCAACTTTACCTGTGATAGGAACATATAGTTAGATGAATGGATGCACTAGAATACATTTTTCTTGTTTTGCCATTTCCTACTTTATTTGAAAAAGGTGGCATTAACAAAATTGGAAGAGGTGCTGCTGAGAACACAGCTGAATGGAAATACATCATGAACACAGCTGTACAGCAAGACAGTGCCTCTATTTGTCTGAATCTCTGAGCTACATGGTTAGTGATGGCTAGCAAGAAGGCTAAAAAATGCATATAGGAGAGTTTTAAAGACTGTACAGGCAGGATGCCATTAATGTAAGCAACTTTCCTCCAATCTCAGGTAAAAAGTAGCTGTGTGAAATTCTTCCTTGAGATTGAACAAAGCAGGTGGAGATGGAGAAGCTGAGATGATATTCAGGCATACTTCACTGTGGGACAAATTATGTGTATGTTATGGCTTGTGTAGAGATGTCCTGCCAAACTCCATGCAGTGATAGATGGGCCTTTCTCATAGGTGGCTTAATCTAGTGTGTGATGCTGGAATTGATCCATGGTGCAATGCTATGATCCAGAGCACTAGGATTGAGATTGTGAATACTACATGCCCCAGTGGCCTGAATAAAATATAAGGGACAGAAAAAGGTATAATGGCCCCTTGCTTGCTTCTCTACCTTTTTGCTGCCATAAACTGTTTCACCTCTGAAATGCCTGTCTTCCATGACACCCTGCCTTGGAGTCAGCTGATTATGGACTGAATTCTCTAAAAATCCTGAGTTAAGTAAAATTTTCCTCTTGTAACTTTGGGTGTTGGATATTTTGTCTCAGTAATGAGAAAAGTAACTAAGACAAAATTTGGTACCAGAGAAATGGGATCATTGCTGTGATTATACAGGACCAAGAAGTTCAGGAGACTTTGGAGTTGGCTTGTGGGAAGGGGAAGAGTTAGGAAAGGTTTGGAGATAGATACTGGCTGAAAAATTAAAGCTGGGATGCTTTAAACTGTACTTGATGGGATTCTGGTCAGTACTTAGAAGATCAGAAGGCTAAAAGAAATCCTGCTGGTAAAGACCAGGCTTGGGAAATTTCTGCTGGGAAGAAGGATTGGATAGGCTTTTGGACTCCAGCCAATGTGTGTTGTACCTTGGTAGAAAGTTTGTATGCATTTTGCTTGTGTCTAGAGACTTTTCTTGAAATTAAGATTAAGGGCAGACTAATTAATCTTTCAGAATAAATTTCAAGTTGGTCTAATATTGAGCGGGTGGCATGTCTACTGTTGGGGACTTTAGCCAGATTTATGTTGAGAATCAAGAGCAAAGAACTCAGCAGAATGATTCAGAATATTGCGTTTGGCCAGAAAGAAAGTTCCAGTAAATCTGTAGCTTGTAGAAAGAAAAACCTAAGTATTTCAGAGAAAGACAACAGAAAAGATGGCCAGAGGACAGAACAAGAACCAGTGGACTCCAGCCATTGAAGCCTCAAAGAATGATGAAAGACCTGCTTTGAGAAAAGGGCTCCAGAGCACCATGTTCCAGAATGATGGTGGTATAGGAATGTTGCACCTTGGAATTTGGTTCATCAGGATTCTACCCCTATAGCCAAGAGAGAAGGAAACATGGCCACTGACCCAGCTAGCAGCAGACCAGAGCACCATCCATGTGGTGTTGGTTTTAGGTGCATGCAGAATGCACAAGTTGTGAAATCAGAAAGGATTCCACCCATATTTTAGAAGAAAGCCTGGAAGGCCAGGCAGTATGTTTCTGAGAGGGCAGTGTGTGAAGCCAGGAGTGAAGCTGAAGGTGCAGTGGAGACCCCAGAAGTATGGAGAAGCCAAGAACACAGATCATCTAAGAAAACTGCAAGGAATTAGCTGAGCAGGCCCAAGAGATATGTCACGAGCGCTACAACCATTGGAAGTGCTTTAGGGGCACAGATACTCAAGTCTTTTGGAGTTCACATCTTGCCACAGATTGCCTCACATGCTACACATGGAACTACAGGACTTAATGTTTTCCCTGCTGGAGTTTGGACTTGCTTTAGTCCTGTTCTTTTGTATCCCTGTCTGTCAATTTTAAAATTTAGCAGTGGATATTTACTCCCCAACCATGATTCCTCTCACCATCGTAAGGGAATTTGTTCTTCTTTCCTTCTCATTCATTTTTCCCAACAGCAGTAGTTAAATCTTATTTGCAATTCTGAAAAAATAAGTAGCAAACAGGTATAATTCAGTCCCTTTCTCTTCCACTGTGCTTGAGAATGAGTTCCTCTAGGTAGCTTTGATCTAGAAGAGAGGAGAGAAGCTGCTTTGAATATGTGTCTGCCTGCCTTCAGAAGTAAGATATAGAGAGCTCATGTGTTGATAGATACAAGTCATATCCTTCAACTCAAGTTTCATCAATACAATACTGATCTTCATGAGTCTACTCATATATGAGTCAAGTTAGAACACAGCAACATAAGGAAGTACACTGTAGTTGAGACTTAGATACTTCTGAATTAAGCATCAAATATAGACAGAGCTCCTACAGAAAAGAAGGGTGGGGAAGAAAAAAAAAGAATTTAAATATATTATGTACCAACTCCCTATGATAAATGTAATCATTATGTACTGTAAACATGTACTAGTAAAACTAAATAAATAAATAAATAAATAAGAATTATACACTGATAATTACTAAGTGTAAAAATCAAAATAGACAATACAAAATGAACTAAATGAATGTTATCTGCTCTTGGAAGTGGGAAGCTAGTGTTGGTTGTTACAAACAAACTCACTGAGAAGTAAGGTCTGAATTGAGCTGCAAGGGAGTAGGTTAATAAGGCAAGAATAATGCTAATTGGCTTTCTGCATATAGAAAAGTAAATGTAAAGGATCTGGTTAAAAAGAAAAAGGAGGAGGAGAGAAAGGAGGAGGAGAAAGAGGAGGATGAGAATACCATTTTCCAGGGTCAATCAAATGAAAATGTGGGCAGAGATAAGAGATAAAATATGATGATGAAGAGGTGAGAAGAATCTGTTGAGGGGCTTAATTAATTTATATCAGTCATTTAAATACTGGAGTTGCTACTAAAGGGCAACACACAACTACTACATTTGTTAAAGGCATATATTACAGAATCAGATCGACTTTTTTAAAAGTCACTCTAAATCTTTAGAGGGAAAAAAAGATTTTTATTAGGGGGAGATTGAATGGTAATTGAAGGTTTAGGAACCTAATAAGTAATCATTTTACATCTGCCCTTTCTGTGTAAGCCTCTGATGATCTTATTTAATATTTTGCTAAGATTATAAAGGAAATCAAGACAAAATTCACACATGCCTTTATTTTTCCTCCTATGAAATTATGTGTGTCAATATCCGTATCTTTTGTGATCTTTTTTGATACTAGGAAGGGGAAGTCCTTCCTCTTACTTTGGCTATTTCTTCTACCTATTCAATAGCTCACATTCTCATAGCCCCCATCAGCCACCAGCTTTCCCACTTGCATGTTTCCTTTACTACCAACACTTTAGAATACTGTCAACATACTATCAACATCCATTTCTTTGCTTTTCTCTTGAACACAGTTCAATAATGCTTTAATTTCTACCAACGTACACCTGGTAGCTTTGGTAAAATCACCAATAGCCTCCACACTAACAATTCTACCGTGTTTGATCTATCAGGGTTTGATTCATTAGATCATCATTACTTTCCTAAAGTAAATCTTTTTTCCTTGGTTTCTGGGACTCCCCTTCCTCTTGTTTCTTCCCGTATATAATAGCTGATCTTTCCGCCTCATGATCTTAACTTTTAGAAACAAGATGTCACTGGTGTGATCCCTTTCCTTTCTTTTCCATTCCTTACCTTTCTATTCCTTTTCTTTTTGATTTCCTTCTCTGTCTGTCTTGGTTACTTTTCTCTCGTTGCTGAGACAAACACCTGACACCCAAAATTAGGGAAGAAAAGGTTTATTTAGCTTACAGTTTCCAGAGATTTCAGTCCATAGTCAGCTGGCTCCAAGCAGGGTGGCATGGCACTGGGGCAACACTTCAAGACAGCAGCCAGAGCAAAAAGGGGGAAAAAGCCGAAACAAACCTCTTATCCTCCCTTATATTGTACCTAGGCCACCCCTACTCCAGGGCAGGTGTAGTACTCACAAAATCTCCTTGCCCTCCTTTGCACAGGATGAGGATATTGACAAAGTAAGAACCCTGGCTCCCTGCTGAGTCTCTCAATTAAACTTCTAAACTGCTCAAGTTGACACAATGTATCAACCATAGCACTGTCTAAACATATTTCTGTGTGACTCACATCTAATTTCAAGATTTCACATGCCATCTACTCTGTTTTCAATTTAAATCATCCTTCTGAACAGTAAGACCATATGTTCATCTATATGTGCAAGTCCCCCTAAAAATAATCCCTTTTCGCCCCTGAATTACAATAATGCCCCCCTCATAGAGTTTGTCATTATGTGGAATGTCAGTTCTCCCTATACTTTACTTTTAATCTCTTGGTGTCCTTAATTCTCTCTTTGACTATCCCACCCTGTCCCACCTGTCAGATCCTAGGGCCCCACCCTCACATGGAGGCAATAGGTGATTTTTATAAAAGCTATTATCATGAGCAGATTAGTACAAAATAAAGCACGAGTTGCATGAGTACTGTGACCAGGATCAAATGACCCTTTAATGTCTCTACAACCACCATCCTCTCTCAAGCCAATTCTCAAGTCTGTCTATGGACCTTTGCTATAGCCTTGAACTGTTCTCCATTTCTATCTTACTTACATATATCTTCCACATACGAATCCAGTAAAATCTCCAAAAAATGAACAAGCAATTAAATTCTTTGATTGAAAGTTTCAAAAGACCTTCCTTGTGACATGAGCTAAAATGGAAAGAATTTGTCTCTATTTACAGGGCCAAACCTACCCAGTCTTTATTTATCTCTCGAAACTCATATTCATTCTCTCTCTCACTACACTGAGACTATGCTGGGATTGTTGATGCTGGTTGAACACATGTCCTGCCTCAGTCCTTACACACAATGTTGTATTTTCCTGGATATTCTTTCACCATTGCCCGCTTTTTTCACTCACAACAGTTCAATATAACATTTTCTTTCATTTTTGCTTTTGGTTTGCTGATATTTCATGGTTAGAGTTGTATTTTAAAAGATGATCCAAGAAATATTATCCAAACAATATTAGCTCAAACCTTTCTTTTTAATGAACTAAAAGAAGTTTTATTGCAATTTTTAAATTTTTTTGTCTCTTTAAAATAAAAAATGAAAAATAAAAGGTAATCTAGAACACACTTATAATTAACTTATTGTAACTCCAGAATACACATGCAATGCATACACACACACTAATAAATTATAATAAATTATGAAAGAATATTGACTATCATCCTTATTTTTGAAATACTCATATGGAATTATCTGTCTGCAGTCTATTGTTTTTCTATTTTACTAAAATTCTGAACTTGACCTACTTAATGTATATTATGATGTCTCATTTGTAGTTTGAAAAATACTTTTGTCTAAATTGGTGGGCATCAATGAACATATGTCTTCATAATTATTCTGCCTTACTCCTCATGACACTACATATCAGATGCTTACTTTCCTGTTGACTGTCCTGTAGCTCTTCCCCATCAAAATGGGTATTCATGCAAAAAGAAGCTGTTTTATTTATCCCCACATTGTCTACCCTTGACAGACAAGTGTTGTGAATGCATTCATGAGATAGTTAGCAGGCTAAGTGTAACCAAAAATATGTGTGATAAATTAGATTGGAGGGATGAACTAGAAGAAAGTTTCAAGAATATGCTATATGATTCTTTTTTACACAATTAGCTAAATGGTGGTCCTATTAAATAAGGCAGAATATACTCCTTGGGATAGAGAGTGTCGAGGAAGAACATGTGCAGGAAGAACACAAGTTCGATTTTGGCCAAGTGGAATTTGAACTACTTTAGTGAAGTCATGAAACCCTATGTCACTGGACTGAATTCAGCACACACTTCCTTTTTTGAATATTCAAATTCAAGTGTCAGTAGTCATATGACATTTTTGTATTAGGTTGTTCTTTCAATTTTTTTTTTCTTTTCACTGCCTTTAAATTGCGGATAGAATGACACCCATTACCCTCTTCTCCACAGGTCTTTGGAGGTTTCTACACAACATGAAATCGTACTTTCTCATTTTGGAAGACCTACTAACTTATTTTTTTTAAACTAAATGCTTATGTATTTTTGTACATGAATAAGGAGAGGATTAAATTTACTTCAACTTCTCTGCCAAAGCATACTAGAATTCACAGCATTACTGTCAGAGATATATCTTACTTTTTAACTCAGAGATTAGATGAGGCAGATATGGGGTAAGTCAGAGCCAGGGAATTTGGAAGCTATTGATAGCAATGTGACAAGGTGAAGCCCATGCAGCAGCAGAGTGAGTCCTTGGCAGTAACATTGAGTCCAGAAAGCAAGGGATCGAGGTTATCTTTCAAGCCAGGCAAATGCCTCTCAGGTTATGCTTCCTTCTTTCTCTCAGCTTACTCTTAATTAAACACTAAAACAAGGGAAACAATAAAAATAAGAGATTTTGTTGAGAAAGACTTGAGGCACCCTTCCCTGAAGGTCCAGTAAATAGTAGTTATACACTTCAGGAAAGCAGCACTTTGATTAAATACACATGAGATTATCAGAGTAAAATAGAAAAATAAAGGTTGATTTACTCCGGAACTCTTCCATAGAAAATGTATATTATATATCTCAAACAAATTTCCTGATACTTAGAGGATGTACTACATTTTTGGTAATGGAATCATTTTTCCCAGAAAACATCTCCAGAAATAATTAATAGGACCTATTTTGAGACATGCTGGTATGAGTTATATTTTGATGGCTATTATGTTAAAAATAACCTTCTTGAAAATGATAATTTCATCTAGAGAGAACCAGACAAAGGAAAAAAGGTCATCGGAGCTTTCTTCTTCTTCTTAAGGCTGGAAATGAACATTGCATTTTGTTTTGTTTTTTCTTGTGAAAGGGGATGGTAGTGGTCAGAACAGAGACCTAAAAAGAGGACCATATTATCTGGTATAGAATCATACAGTTACCATATGTCTAAGAATTTTTACATTTTGAGTATCTTGTTTTTACTTACATTTTCCCCCATTTCCTTTTGTTCATCTCTTCTTCTACCCCTTTAAACATGGCACAGTCTCTTTACATTCCTTTTAGCTCAGGAGTCATTGCCAGTGGACACTTTTGAGGATCCAAGGGCCTTCTATATTGCTTTTCATTTTAAAAATTTGATTCCAAAACCAATGTCTAAATCTTTCTTTCTTTTTAAAATTTCAGTCAAAGCATACTCTCTCGCAACAAAGCAACCTCATGCTTTCACAGGTTAAGAAAAGAGCAGGGATATTACCTGTACATTCCTGTTTCCAAATATTTTGGGTGGTCACATCCAAATGTATTCATTCAACATAGAAAGATCTGGTTGAGGAAGAAAGATGTGACCACAGGCAGGAATCCAGGAGGAATTACGTTGCTGCTGTTGATAAAACTTAACACTGCTAGGGTGGCTTTACTATGCATGTTTTAAAACAAATATTGGGTCTACTTGAAACTGAGAAGGTCAAAGATAGAAAAGTACATGTTTTACGTTTGTGTTGTCACTTATCACAAAAAGGCACATTTCATTTCATAGTTGAAAACAGTAGAAATATCAACTAGATTTTTTTCTTTGTTACTCCAATTGAATAATTTCTTAAGTAGAGTAGGTGTTCAACAGTAGTCCTTAAAAGTAGTGTTCTTGTACTAGATTTAACACAGCTGAAAGTTTTCCAAAATATTAGTTTTTCATACAAATCAGGTCAAAATGGATAAAGAAGAAATAGTGTCATTTGCTAAAGGTGATAGATAAGGATGCTGGTGGGGAGGTGAGATATGCAACCCAGGGCAGAATGAGGTACACACATACTTCTTGTAAAGTTCTAAGAAATATGCTGAGTGTTTCATACTATGACTACTGTAGCATATTGAAAATGTAATTTTCCATCTATAAGGTGTCTAAATAATTTGCATCCATCAATTAAGAAAGGATAAATGTGTAGATAAATGTTTATCAAACCATAGTAAACTAAATGAAACAAAATGCTGGGAAATCTGCAAAGCATTCCACTTGAGTATTCGAAGGATACCGATCAGCAGTTGCATGTTATAAAATTACACCAGACAGAAAAAAGAATCACTGAAAAGGGTTAGAAGGAACAGCTTGGCACTCACATGGGCCTAGATGTGCATTCATTTCACCAGCCAAAGTAGAAAACAGACCATTCTCCGAAAAGAGCACACAGATGGTTTTTGTCTCTGTAGTGAAAAAAAAAATGCAACACTAGAATGAACTCATCTCTTTCTGGTACTGCTTAACAAATCTTAAAAGCAAATCCTCCCTTTCCACCAAAATCAAATACTTTAGAAGTAACATAATCATGCCTCTGCTCAAGAACAGAAATAGGTATTAAAAAAGGAGAAGAAAAATTCAGATTGTCTGGCAGTTAATAATGAATGATAGGCATTCAGAAAGTCAGAAAAATATTTCCCACAATGACAAGATAAAATCAAAACAAAACTGGAACTGGCACCAATTTCAAATTAAACAGGCAAGGGTTCTAAAATACCACTATCCTCAGGTAAACTGTAGGACAGAATGAAGGTGGAGTGCTACTGAAACTAAACTTCTCAATCCATGGCATCATTCTGTCCACACTGTATTCCTCCATGTTTCCACTGGTGGCGGAAGGGAGCTAGTGGAGTCACACTAAATCTTCCTCTGCTGGAGTGAGAAGACTGAAGGCTTATTGGAAGTATCCTAGATGCTACAGTTATTCTTGGAATGAGGTCCAGCTGCTCATAGTATATGCTATCTTAGTAATGCAACATTTATTTTTTCCCTTTGTTTCTCTGTCTCATTTCCTAATTGTTTCATAGTAGCACCTCTTAATTACTTGAATTCAAATCCTTCCTTTGATGTCAACCCTTTGAGGAATCTGAACAAGGACAGTGATATTCTAGAAGATTATACTATAAATCAGGTTGAAAAACCTGCTGCTGTTAGGGAACAAAAGTGAGAAGCTGAAAAATACTTAAGGCCCATTTCCTTGTTTTCTGCGTATTTCTGTCTCGGTTACTTTTTCTCATTGCTGAGACAAAATACCTGAAGCCCAAAATTAAGGAAGGAAAGGTGTACTTAGCTCACCTTTTATAGAGGTTTCAGTCTATTATCAACTGGCTCCAAGACATGGTGGCATGGCAAAGGGGCAATAATTCAGGGTAGCAGTACACAGCAAAAGCAGCAAAAGCAAAAGGAGAGAGGTAGCAAGCTTCTTCTCCCCCCTTACAAGGTAAGCAGACTACCACCATATCAGGGCGGTGTAGCACTCACAAAATCTCCATGCCCTCCTCTTGCACAGGCTGATGATGTTTACGAAGCAACCACCATGACCCCCTGCTGAATCACTTAGTCAAACTTTTGACCTCAAATTGAGGCAGTGAACAACATCCTCTACACCTCAGGACATAGAATTGCTGAGTTACTTAGTTAAACTTCTAGACTTCTCAAGTTGACACAATGTGTCAATCATATTGCTATCTGGAGATTTCAGATGAACATGTGGTATTCTCTTCCATTTTGGTCTCTGTCTCGGCAAATTGACTTTGGCCTTTTGCATCACATGGCCTGTGTGTGAGCAGCAGCCAAAGTACATGAGCAAAAATCTTTTTTCTGTGAAAACACTGGCATCTTTCAGTAACCTGAAGGTTTGAAAATTTCAAGGCTTCCAAGTTGCAAGGCACATACACAAACTAAGATTGCCATATTCGGAGAAGTTAAAAGTCAAGCAATGTCTTCCAAATCATTTCTTTCGTGACACTTTCTAACTTTAGTAGTATAAAAGTTTTTGTTGCAGCTAGATATTTTCCCCATTTCTTCATTTTCTGTAAACATCAGAAGTCTGTTGAAGTAAAACTCATCTAGTTATCTCAGCAATTTTCTTCAGTTTAAGCTTGCATGTTGTAATTATTAAAAGGGAGGATTTGGGCATATTAATGGGTTTTGTATCATTATATTCTATATAAGCATAGATATAAAAGATGATTTCTTTGTACGAATACTTGTTAGGATGCCATTGGGGAAATAATCTGTGATAACTGAAGAGTTACTGTACGTGGATAGATCATGCAGTAAGACTTTCTACCATGATCAGGGACAACTGATACACACTTTTAACATTTTTAATAAATATTCTGGAGAGTTCACATCAGGTGTTTGGGCAGTAACTTTGAATTTATGATATCAGAGTAAGTTAAGTTTGTTTAAAATGTTTTCTCCCTGATGGATCAAACCACTGTGTTTCATCTAGGCAACTACCATTCAGTCCAGTTGCCTACAGCTATGTCCTGGGGGAAGAATCTTTGTACATATATGGAAAAACTCCCAATTCTACTCCAAAGACCATACTGAATGAGTACTTTTTTTAAAATTTTATTTTATTTTTTATTATTTATTTATTTTTAAAATTTTTTTTGATACCGGGAATCAAACCCATGACCTTGCGCTTGCCGGGCAGATGCTTACATCACTGAGTTAAATCCCTAGCAAATGGATACTTTTTGTAAGACTGTAAGAGATTTGTTCAGTAATCTGTAAAATACATTATTCAAAGAATGCACAGTAACATCCCTTTTACTGGCTAACTAATACTAGTTGTTAAATAGCTATAAGTCATAACCATTTTTCGTCCTTCATTAAATAAGATCCCTTTTCTTGATGTATTTCAAAGGCCTGAGTGTATTAATTCCTTTACCCACTTTACTTGGCCATCATCTTTGAAATCAAGACAAAATAGGATTATTCAGCATTTATTCCCATGAGTATAATCTTTTTTTCTGCATTTCATTCTATGAGGAAATCTGCCTTTTTCTTTTTTCTTTTATTCATAAGATAAGCAAAATTGGAGACACATGTTTATAATTTTGCTTATTTATTAGGCAAATCAGTCAAACAAATATTACAAAGATTATATGTGTGTGTGTATATATACATTAAATCGTGTTATGCTTTTCTTTTCTTATTGCAAATAATAAACTTTTCTTCACAACGGAATAAATTAGGCCCTATGGTGTAACAGTGTCATAGTGTATCAGGTCCATTTTCTTAAAAATGAAACAAGCATTTGGCTAACAGGTACCTCTACTGGAGGGTGCAACACTACTCAATGTGCCCTGCTATGTTTTGTGGTCTAAAATAAAATAATTAAGCTTTAAATATTAAATGAGTTCATTTTAGACATTTAATACAGAGCTTGACATACAGAAAGGATTCAATAAGCTAGTTACTGCTATAAATCTTTGTATTTGAGCATTATCCAAGGAAAAATTCATAACAAGAAGAAAAATCAGTCTTTGCCCCTCTGGATTTTCAACAGCATAGTTTCCTAAAATAATTACAATTGTAAAAAGTAACAACAGTCCAGGGGTGTCAAGTGTGAGTGTTTTTAACCCAAGCTGTTTCACAGTATATTTTTAAAGTTGTTATTAATTTGAATAATATATTTGTTTAGGCATTCATTTAATATAGTAGAATTCCATATTTATTAACTCTCCACTTTGTACTAACTTCCTCTGTAATGCAGATAAATATATGTGATTTGTAAATCCATGAGTTTAAGGTGACCCACAGGCCAGAATTTCTCCCAATTCTTCAGGGCACCTTGAATGTGGCACTTTATCAATGATCCAAGGACAATCCATTCCAGAGTTCTCCAGTTTTTCTTCAGTAAAGAAAGATGGCACTGTATCTTTATAGGGTAAGTGAGAAAAGATTTCTTACCCATCACAAAGGTTCATGCCCACAAGGCTTTAACAAAAGATTAACAATAAAAAGTACATGTTTATTAAACATGTTTTATCTGACACAGGAGCCTTCAGACATGAAGAGAAAAAGAAGCATGGAAAACTGTATTTTTATGCCTAGATTCAACAATGAATGGATAATTGCTTTTTTTTTTTTTTTCCCAGCACCGGGGATTGAACTCACAACCTCGCGCTTGCCAAGCAGGCGCTTAGGCCGCTGAGCTAAATCCCCAGCATGAACGGATGATTGTATGATTGATCAAAATTGGATGTTCTAATGATAATAAACTAAGTGTGGAGCCATAGCTAGCTTGTATGCCCATGTTTTTTCTCTGAGTTTTTATTCCTTTACTCCAGATACAGGCCAGAGCAACTACCACATGAAGGTATCTAGGGAAGAAGGAAGGAAAAATTCCTTTATGGACTTAGGAGAGAAAGACTAAGGAAATTCAGGGTGCTATTCGGTTTTCTCGTTTTTTAGCTTAAATTACTCAGTATGCCAAGGTGCCATATTTTGAGGTATTGAGGTTTGAGCCTTAACAGAAGGCTAGGATTTGATGAAGGCCCTGAAAGTAACATCAATTTTCTTATTACAATGACTACCATTACTCAATAAAACACTCAGTGCAGTGTTAAATTTTCCTTTTTTTTTTACTTCTTTTAACTAAAACTTTTTTTGATTTTTAAAGAGAATAAAATAATACAAAACAAAACACAACAAAACAAAGCAAATCAGAACAGAACAGTGCAAGTAATACACGACCTCACAACAAGGCAATAGGAAATCAACAGTGGCTACCATAAGATCTCTTGTTTTCTTAGTAATAGTATGGACAACTGTCCATACCTTCACACACAATATAATCCAACAAAACTAAATAGCATAAAACCAATCAAAAAATGAGAATGAGAGGATTACCAGACTTAAAAACAAGACAATAGGAAATCAACAATGGCTTCCATAGTGTCTCTTGTTCTCTTCAAAATAGCTGTCCATATCCTTGTACACAGTGAAATCAAATAATAAGAAAACAGACTAAAACCAGTCAAAACAAAAGAATGAAAGCATTACAGGACTTCAAAACCAGATAACAGGAAATGGACAGTGGTTACCATAATGTCTCTTTTTCTTCAAAATAGCTGTTCATACCATCACACATAATAAAATCAAACAAAACAGAGCAGACTAAAGCCGATTAAACAGAAGAATGAAAGCATTATAAGACTACAAAATGAGATGATAGGAAACCAGCCATGATTACCATAATACACCCCATTATGTTCATACTAGCTTCCCATACCATCTGACACTGTAAAATCTAACAAAACAAGACAGAACAGAACCAAATCTACCAAAATTGTGAAAACATTACAAGAGTTCAAGACAAGACAATAAGAAATTAACATGGTTACCTCCTTCTCCTCCTAGGTGTTTCCTCCCCTATCACTTTTATAATATCTATTGTGTTTTTGGATCTAACTCCTGTTTTTTATACTAGTGTTCACCCATATGAGTTCAAACTGTTTTACCCATGAACATGATCTCCAGTTGCAGCCAAAGAACCTCAAGATCATCCCACTTTGTAGCTGGGTAGCTTTCCATTGTATGAAAATGCCATATCTTTCTTATCCGTTCTGCAGTTGCTGGGCATATTGTCCAAGCTTTTTTCTGGTCTTCTGTGGCATGGAACAATTGTTGTCTCCCTTTTGATTTTCAGTCTATGAATTTCCTTTCACATTCAATGTGTTTCTTATATACCGTATACTAATGGATCCTGTTTCTTGATCCACTCTCCCTGTTTCTTTTTATTGCTGAATTGAGACCATCTACATTACTAGTTACAACCAGCATACATTGGTTTGTCTCTGCCATGCTATCCCCCTGCTGTTGGCCCTCTGCTTTTCCTCTTCATTCAACTGCCTATCTTGTTTGGTG
>RJWT010001172.1:40359-51480 GCA_004365215.1 Cuniculus paca | reverse complement strand
CTTCTACACCCACACCATTCCCGACCTTTCCACTCACTGCTTCCCTCTCCAATCCACCCTGCACACAGCAACTGAGGTACTTTCTCCAATTGTAGATCTAGATACACTCACTGTTCCCTTCCCAGGAGGGGCCTGCTGCTCCCTGGAGTCAGTCTCTCCCCTCAAGGTGCCTTACTCACCCTTCCACCCCACCCAGTCCACATACCCACCCACACCCTTAAGGATCCTCTGCTCCGTGCCCCTTATCGTGCCACCTACCTGCCCTCAATGGAGCTGCTAAACTCCCGGGCCTCACATCTGCTACACCCACTATATGACCTCCCCACCCACACTTCCAATCTATGCAGCACTTGCTCCCTCTCTAAGCAAGGTCTGCTCTTTCACAACACCTCCATGTTGCCGGATAATCACCAGCCAGCCCCCTACCTGGACTCCAATGGTCCCTGCATGTGTTTCTATGGTAACATGGATGCTTTACTCATCTGTAACACTACTGCCTTCCCAGGGAAGCAGTAAGTCGTTTTTGTACTTATATCCCTGGTACCTAATGCCAAAGGTTTCTAAGGGCTTCATGAGTGCTTACTGGGCAGGGGAGTCCATGGATGGGGTGCAGGGGCTTTCAAAGAGACTTCAGTGGGTCATCGTTAAGGTGGGAGACCCTCCCACACCCACTCGGGTAAAGAAGGCTTCCCTTCATCCCTTCGACACACAAAGTGTAGACATGGGCTTCACCTTGGTTCCCTCAAATTGATCAGTTTCCCAGCGTCCTGCAGGCTCCCAGGCACACAAGAAACTCTTTTTCATTAAAGTTGGATTCTGATTCTTCCTGCTAGATTGCTGATCACTTAGAACCAGGCTTGGGACTACCTCAACTCTGAACACCCCTTGGTATGAGGCTCACGCATAGCAAAGGTCTTACGAAGTGTTCTGGTCATGAGTGCTCGGCTCACCGTCACCAGGCAGATTTGGCACTTAAACCCCGCAAGGCAAGATCACCAAGATCACCTGCAATAGCCCACTGAACACACTGATGCCCACTGCTCCGCCTGCTCCAGAGGTCCAGGTTCACAGTGCCACATACCCCTGACAGGAGGATGTGGCACCTGCTTCTGGAGCATTCCTGGAGGGGAAAGCAGGGCCCAAACTCACCATATTCATGACAGTGAGGATGAACCTCTGCGCAGCCTCTGCCCCGTGGTACTGCACCATGTTGGCGTCCGCCACCACCAAGGTCTCCACCGTGTGCTCGCTGGTGAGCCGGATGGCGTTCCTCCGCTCCCGCCACACCCGTGACGGCCTGGCCTTTCTGGGCGTCTTCTCTAGAAAACAATGGAGACACTTGTGCAGTCTTTGGCCTACTGATTCCCAAAACCAAATCCTCCATGGAGGCTCCCCATGCACAGGCTGTCTATGGACTCAGTGCCCAAGTCCACGGGCCAGGGCTGCAGGAGGGAAACAGCTGGGGAACCTGGACATCAAATGAGACTCGTCCTGTCCACCCAAGGAGGGGTTGGGGGCTAAAGATGCCTGAAGTGAAAGCTGTCCCTTCAGAGTTCCCACACTGTGAGCAGGGGAACAGGAAGCCTGAACCCTAGGAATGGAATCTGAGAGCTCCTCGGGTCCAAGATACAGAAGCAGGCACAGCACTGGAAGGTGCAACCCCTGCTGATGCGCGAAGCCAGGACATGTGCTGGGAGGCCGTGCTCGGAGTCACAAATGCAGAGCCAGGATCCTTGTCCTGTACTTCCGGGCTCTGGTACAAGGAGCCGCACTTTCAGAACGGCCTTAAAACCATTGTTGAGAAAAAATTTAAATTCAAAGTAAAAATAAAACCATAATTTAAAAAAATCGTACATATGCAGCCTAAGATGCAAGTTCACCCTTTCCTTACAACAGGGAAGGTTTTTTAGTAAATGTGCAGAAATCAACCCTCTGTTGACTTTTCAGATAAAGTATTTCCCAGTAAGATCTTACTTTGACAAACAGCTGTTGTCATCAATTAAAGAAGCCAAGTCTAAGCAGGGGCCCCTTAGTAGTGCCTATGTGTAATCCCAGCTACTCAGGTGGCTGAGGCAGGAGGATCACACATTTGAAACTAGCCTGGGCAACTTGATGAGATTGTCTCTAAATAAGAACTTAAAAGGGCTGGGGATGTAGTTCAATGATCGAATGCTCCTGGGTTTGGTCCCCACTTAGAAAAGTAAAGAAGAAAGCGAAGCCCACCTCTGACTGTTCAAAGCTGCTGAGGATGGGTGTGTCTTTGTGTTTGGAGACACCGCTCAGCTCTAGGACGGGTTGGTGCACATGGAATGCACTCTCAGAATCCAAGTGTCAATAGGAAGCAGCTCTTTCAACTTGGGAGTTATTTCCATCCTAGCAGTGGCCTACATGGATACAACTCTGCTTCACTGTACACACAGTAAGACAGTCCACGGACTATGAAATAATCTGAGACATGCACCGCACTTTACAAACGAGAATGTACTGCTCAATGTAATTTATAATTATGAACAAGGTAGAAAACAATTGAAATATGTAGCCATTGACTAACCCAACAGTGGATAAAATAAAAAGGTAGAAAACCATTAAAAAATCACATCTATGAACATACACTGACCCAAATAAAGATGTAAATCTATATATTCGGTCAGATCCTAACTGTAAAAATACAACATGCACAAGTATTTTCAGACTCCAAAGGTAAAAACAAACTGGGAAGAATTAAAATGGTAACAGTGGGTGATGTGTGATCCTCATTTTCCTTTTTCCTGTGTATTTTCACAATTTATACAATGAACAGGCAGTAGTTTATTTAAAGAAATATCACTGAGTCTGAGAAAGATGCAGAAGTCACTTTCAAAACATTCGCGATAAAACAGAAGCAAGATACACATGAGGACGAGGAGCGCAGGATACCACCCTATGTATCGCAAAAACACAAAATGGAAAAGTGAATGTGAGGAAACGTCTTGCCAGGCACAGCTTCCGTGACTGAGCCCCAACTGGGGAACAAGAAGGGGAAAGGTCACGTCTAAGGCAAAAGGGGAGCCCCTTGGGGGCACTGCCTTTGTGCATGGGCAGAACTAGAGAGGCCCCTAGCTAGAAACCTAACAGCCTCCATCCACATTCACCAACTCAGTTATCCGTGAATACCAGGAAGGGAGAAGAGGATGCAAGGTCCAAATGTGGTCTCCGTGTGCTTGGGTCTGGCCAACCACTCAGACTGCCATTTGTCAAGAGCCCCCTTATTTCCATTTAAAAGCTGCAGTAGTGATGGTCCCCAAGCAAGGGCTTTGCTGTCCCCCCACAGGACCAGCTAATTCCTTTTTCTTGTCAATCTATATTTTGGCATCTGCTTTCTAACCTCTCTCCATCCCTCCCCTCCCTAGACTCCAGTGACCACCATTCCACAAAACCCTGGGCTTGGGAGCTGCAGACAGGAGACCATGGACCTGCATTCCCTTCTCACTTAGGTGTCCATCTGTGGCGGGGAGGGGGCCAGTGCAGACAGGAACTGGGACCCAGAGAGTAGAACCCTGCCCTGCCTTCCTTCTCTGCTTGCTCTCAAACACCACCAACATGTCTCATGGCCATCCCAAGCCACAGCCATTCCTTACCCTATAGAGAGAAAACCGTGTGCATTTGTATCTTTAATTCCCTATGTTGCAGAAACATATCCCAAAGTCTCAGAGATGCCAATGTTCACAGATCATAAGCATCTTGAAAAGAGAAAAACCACCAACCTCAGGCTCACAAGAGTACCATTTTCGAGCTCCCTGGAGTGGTCTAAGTCCAGGCAGGCAGGCATGTGGCCAAATAGTTCTCCACACTCTGCTTCTCATCACTGTTTCTAGCCACTGTAGGAGCAAGAAGGGTGGTGGCCTTCACCTCCCTTGAGTACACATCACATCATGTCAGTCGTGGGCCCTCTGTGACTGTCACAGACACCTGGGGTCATTCCTGAAGCCAAGCCCTGTAGTCTCTTTAGCCAGCACATGCTGGAGCGGGTACTGACTTGGAATTTTTTTTTTTTACTTTTATTTTCCCTTTGCGCCAATTCTCCATTAAACTAGACAATTTTATATATATTTTACATAAGATACCTCAGATCCTTTTGGAACCAAGTGAGGAAGAGAAAAAGATAAGACACAAAGGTCATTCTTAATGTACTTTTAGAACATTCAAATTATGATTTATTGTAAAAGTTTGGGGACTGTTGAAGGTGCTTTAAAAACACAAATGGCCACTGTAGTTACTAATTTTGCTCTCGGCAAACAAAACATTTCAATTACGAATTTTTAAACTCTATATGGAATATGAATTTTCAAGCTCTATATACATCTTACTATAAAAACAAAACAGTATCAGGCAGGGGGTGTAATTCAGTGGTACAGCACTTGCCTCGCATGCGCAAGTCCCTGGGTTCCATCCTCAGCAACAAAAACTAAAGCAAACAAAAAAGGGTATTTAGGTATTTCCTAGAGAAAAATCACATAGACCACCAGATATTTGGTGTGAAACTCCTCCCTGAATTCCTCTACTCCCTGCTACACAAGATCCGCACGTTGCCAAGTCCCCCAGTGCCATATCCAGGAGTGATCTGGAGGTACGCTTTGTGCAAAGGTACAAGAAAAATATGCCTCTTCCTGTTGTACAAAGTACATTAGAGGGCAGAGAAAACAAACTGGAGGAAATAAAGGCAGGTGTCTAAGACACTGAATGTCTCAAGAAGACAAACAGAGAACACTTTAGGCCAAGACAACAAAGACCCATAATATCGACAGAAGTTAGGTACCCAGGTTCAACAGGCTGAGTGAATTAATGTAAAGATGAACACTAAACTTCAAGTCAACCACCGGTGTTTCCCACAACAGCACTCCAAGGCCAGGTACGGAATGTGTCCTCACTGTGGGTACACGAGGTAGTGGACCCATACAGCCCGGAGCACCTGAGGAAGACTCCAGTCACTGAACCAGAGCTTTTCCCCAGTTTTTCTGTGGGCAGGGCAAGGGGGACCCCCTCAGAACCGTAGGCCCCACTGCAGTGTGTAGCAGAGAACTCACCTTTGGTAAGAGGAAGGCCTCCCTCTCACCCTGCAGCGCAGACTTGGGTTGGCACTGACCAAGGTATACCAGCTCCTTGGAATGCTGCACAGGAAACACAGGAACACAGAGCAAGAAAAGACCCTGAGACCTCTCATAGGTTACCCCTTTCCACAGAAGATTTAAGGTACCTCACATCAAATTGCAGAGGAAATAAAATCAGACAGAAAGAGAAAAAGCAAAAGAAATCATCCATATATACCAGAAAAGGGTCAACCCATCGCAGGATGGTGATAAAAAATTATAGCATAAGCCAGGCACTGTGGTACATGCCTGCAATCCCAGAACTCTGGGCGAGGATGAGGCAGGAGGATTGCAACTTCAGACCCAGCTGGGCAATTTAGAGACTTAACAAGAGTCCATCTCCAAATTTAAAAAGGGCTGGGGACATAGGTCAGCGCCAAGGCCAGTACCAGGGGAGACCTGTGGCCACACAGGGAGCACTTACAATGGGATCCTTGCCTGTGCGGAGCCCCAGCTACATCCTGGAGCTACAGATCAGCATACTAGGCAGGTAGAGGTCTGCTAGACCCCCTGCCCAGGCCACTAACCTAGCTGACTGCAGTCCCACCACTATCTGTTCTGCCTTCAACTCTGGTTCTGCGTTTCTGGAGACCAGGGGTGAAAGGAAAACACGCCAGATTGCTGATCTTGTCACTGTCTCCCAGAGGAAGGAAGGCTCCCATGCCCCCTCAAGGAATAAGTGTTTTCCTAACACCAACTTCTAAAATGCAAATATCAAGACAGACTCCACCACTGCACCGAGCACTGCCCGGTAGACAGTAGGAATACTGAGCCAAAAAACTGCTTGCAAGTCTTTGAAATTCTTCATTCATAATAGGATTTTTAGTGAACTTAATGAATGTCCTGGAGCCACAGTTTCACAAGTTGCTTCCTCCACCTGAGGTGGTGGCAGCCAAGCCAGCGTCAGGCACCCAGCAACGACATTTGACACATGCCCTCAGATTCTGCCCTTGACTCCAGGGCTTCCTCACCTGTAAAGCCCGAGGGTAACCAGTCCACCCTAGACTGGGGAGTATCCCAGAGGCCTCCCTCAGCCTTAACTCAGGGTCAGACACATGAGCCCACATCATGCTGCGGGTCTCATTTCCATCAATGTTATAATGTGAACTATCAGAAACTTTTATTATTTTATTATTAGGAACTTCTACCTTGCAAGCTTAGTCCGTGAACTATTAGGGGCTAAGTACTAATTTGAAAACTTTGCATGGCCCAGGCCCAACAGCAAGGCTGGATGCTTTTATGCACCTTAAGGGGCTGATCTGTCATATTATCCACAGCCGGAACCCCTGGTCTAGACACTTGCCAACCAGTTTGTTGGCTTCCATATGTCCTACTGGATAGCAGCCATAAAAGAATTTCCCTAAGGCTACCCACAATCACACAAGAATAAACTGGGATTAATATGACAGTTTCAAAAAGGGTAGCAAAGTGGCCTGGAACTCCTGCTAATATCCCATCCTGACATTCATTCAGAGGAGGGTGAGGGAGATTTAATCATCAGAAACACGACAGAACATAAAACATGACTGCACGTGAAATCAGCTAAACCGTGAAACATCAGCAGCTTTTCATGTAGATAGGAAAAATGAAAATCAAGTGTTTTTCCTCAAAATGGAAAACAGTATGAGTCTTCTTTTGGAGAAGGATAACACCTGCCACAGTCGGGCTCTTGGTTGATGACCCTTGGACCCTCCCAACTAGCCACACCAGCCCTTGTTCAGGGTACCAAAGCCACCATTGCTCCCGCATGGACAACAGCATGTGCTTTCTCCAGCATGTCTCATCACCCCATGGTCTTCTACCACTGACTCTAAAATAAGCAGGGATATGTAGTTAAAATATCTTCAGCCTGGGAATCTGCAACCCTGAATGTGCAGCCAGACCTCATCTTAGCACCCCTGAAGGTGCCACTTAAAACAAAGGTCTCTGAATACTGGTTATTTACCTGTTTTCTCTCTGCTCCCTCTTTCATGCTCCACCCTTGGAGCCTGCAAAGAACTACATTTCCCAGACTTCACTTGGCTGGCTTCCTGTTCAGCTCTGCCAATGGAAGGGACTGGAGGCAGGCGGCACGAGGAAGGGTGCTCCTTTGTGTTCAGTTTAGTGGGTCAACACCTCCCATGGTGCTAAACAACCTCCAGCTCATGGGGTAAACCAGCCCCTCTCAGAAGTACAGCTATAGAGCCCAGTTTGATGGCTTGGTGTCCCCACAGAAGTCCGAGGCCTAACCCCTACAGACCCTTCCTCCACACTCTATGATCCTAGAAATTCCTCTGTTCCCCTTTACTTTCCCAGGCCTAGGGCAATGGCCATTCCCCAGCCTCCCTCAGCTTTCCTTTGGCTGAAACACTGTTCAATCCCAAGTCCCTGCATTAAATTCCTCTGTGAGAAATAGCATGGCTCCTGCTTTCCCAGCCAGATGTAAAATCATACAGACTAAAATGAGGAGCGGTCCATCTTTTAACCTCCTTTCTGAATTTCATTGAGATTCAAGCTTTCTTCCAAGTTCTGGAGCTAGGGATTTTTTTTTTTTAATCGCAGAAAGGTTGGGATACTGGATGTGCATCTGCACACAGCAGAACACTGCCACAGACAGGAATGATGGCCCATATTCTGGTCACCATTTAACAGAAACCAATCAGCAGGGTAAGCATGAAGGAAACCCAAGGGCCAAGGTGAGCCACTGATTTCCTGACAACCTTTCACTGCCACATCCCAGAAGCCAGGACAGTGCCTTACAGATTCAGTGTTGATATGGGTGAAGCACTGGAAGAGGAAAGGAAAGCCACACAGGACTCTGGGAGTAGGTTTCTGGTGTAGTTTTACTGTTCTCACACGTGCGTGAGCGTGCGCGCGCACACACACACAGTGTTTTCCAATACAACTGTCAGATCCAAGAAAACAACTTTCTGACCACATTTTTCCTTACCCAGAGCACAGAGTCTGTTTATGGAAAGCCACCTTTTTTACTGAAAACAGTAAGTCAAAATGTGCTCCTGAGTTCCCAACCAGATGAGGTTTCCAGCAGCTGTACACATCCAACATCCTTGAAAAATAATGGCCTTCTCTTTTGTTTTCTTTCAAAAAAAAATTTTTTTTTTGCTTTCCAAGTATGAATTCTTTAAATACCTTCCTCCAAGGCCAAGTCATTTTTATAAAAGGCTTTTTCATGTAAATTTTTTTTATAAAGAAAGGTGAAAAATAATTTTCCTGTGTGTGGTTAAGAACCCAAATGACTTTGAAGACCAAAAGGGGGCCCTACCTTAAGCAAGGGTTGTGATCCACATCTGTGCCCCAAAGATGGCAGGGCCAGGGGGAGGAAAGCTGGCCTAGCGGGACCTCTCTACCCACAGAGAGAGCCATGTAGAGATGAGCCAGCCAGGAACTGCTGACTACAGGCGAAGCTCAAAATATTCAGTCAACAAATATTCAGCGAATGTAAAGACAGAGCCCAATTTACATTGGGGATGTATTAGCCATCTTTGCATTACTACAGTGAAATATCTGAGGTAACTAACTTTAGAAAGCAAAAAGGTTCAGTCACAGTTTTGGAGCTCCGAAAACGTGATACCTTCATTGACTCAGTTTTGGTGGGATGACAGATGGTGACATCTGAGAGCAAAGCAGAGAGAAACTGGGCAAAGGCCCCACAACCCCTTTAGAAGACACACTCCAAGGACTTAACAACCTCCCTCTTGGCCCACCTCTCAAAGGTTCCACCATCCCCCAACAGCACCACTGTGTGGACCAAACCTTCAATTAAAACAGACTGAGAGGCTACTGACACAGTTAAATAATGCGCAAACCATAGCAGGGGAGTTCGAAAGAGGCTTCCTGAGGAAGCAATGCACAGGCCAAGACAGAAGGATGAACTGACTGGATGGACAGGAGAGAGATGCTGGGTGCTGAGGCAGTGGGAACAGCATGTGCCAGAGCCTCAGGGGGAGAAGGAGCAGGGCAGAGACCATAAAATGCAGGGTCAAAAGCAAAAGAGTCTGACCACCAAGGAGGGCTGAGCAACAGGCAGGAACAAACTTGAAGGGCTGTGTGGAAATTGTTTACTCTTTTCTTCCTTATTCCAGGTGCACAGGATGCTGCCTAGGGCTTACATTTCAAAGACAACTCTGGCTGCCCTAGGTTAAAAGATTCCTGAGGTGAGGGCCACCGGATAGACCACTACTGCAACAGCCAAGTGAGGGGAGACAATACCTGAATAAGGAGAGCAACTGCAGGTAGGAAGAAACAGTTTCAGGAGGCACTCACAGGTGGAAGGAACTAAAAACACTGGGACAGCTACGGTGAACAAGATGTGCTGTGAAGGATGACCCTTGGTTGGTGGCTCCTTGATTACCTTATGAATGATGAGGCTGGTCTCAGAGTCAGGGACACCAGCCAGGTGAAGAAAAGCACTTAGGCCTTGGCCTAGGGAAGTATCAGGAGCACTTGAAGTACCCAGGTGGACACACGAGGCTGGCTGTTGCCAATGCACGCAGACTTGGTGCTCAAGGGCAAAGGCAAGGCCAGAAGTAGGCATTCAAGAACCATCAGGTCCCCACCCTAATCTTTCAGTGATGTCAAAAGCTGTGGGTCATAGATTAACTTAAAGTAGTTTAATCTGAGCCAACCCCAGGGACTTTGTGCTCTACTAGGCCACATGACTGTTCTGGAAGAAGTCTTACAAATGCACTGCATTTAAGGTAACAAAGGCAGAGCCTTAGTCTTAGTGAAATGCTTCTGGGAAGCATGAGATGCTTTGCTTCAGTGTGTCCAGAAGAATGATAAACATGAAGGCCAGATACAGCCAGAGATGGTCCCTGGGATAGTTAAACAATTGAATTCTCAATTATACTTTACCACTCCCACATCCCACTTCTGCTCTTTGTAAAGGAAAGACTCTAATAAAAAGCCAGAGAAAACTGTAATTAAGGCTTCAGGTCTGGAGATTGTAGTTCCCCTGATCCCATAACTTTGTCCTGTTTTTTTGTTTTTTTTTTTCATCCACCACACCTCATTTTTGGGACCTGTCTCCTCACAGAAACCAACAAAAAAAACACACAGCTGGACAGATAAAAGAGACAGACGGTATAGGGGACGAGGTGGGCGAGAGAAAGAGAGGATGGGGGAGGGGAGAGGGGGAGAGAGAGACAGAGAGGAGAAGAGGCCCAAGGGGTAGAGATAAGTAGAGCATCATGGCACAGGATGCCAGGGAAGATGAAGACTCGGGAGGGAGGGAGGGCCACTCAGTACCTCGATAGCAGCAGAGGGCAGGAAACAGGACGACCAGCTTAGCCCAAAGTGAGGCCATTGGAGGTCTCAGCAAGAGCATCTGGGGAGGACGGGGGCTACAATCAGATCAGAGAGGGCCGATTCATATTTAAGAGGTGCAGGAAGGATGTAACCTCTGGAGGAGTGTGGGAAAGAGAGACACAGGACCATCATTAGAAGGAGGCAGAGAGGATGACGATTTCTCTGAGCTGGTAAACAGGAAAACAGAAAACAGGCTGGATGAGGAAACCAGGCCCACAGGGGACTGAGCCCCTCACTCGGGATCTGCAGTTGCATTTGCAAATGGCAGCCCGGAGACATCCAACTAGGAAGAAAAGACAACAGTTGTACATACAGTGTCTTGGTCACTTTTCTCTTGTTGCTGAGACAAACACCTGACACCAAAGTGGAGCAAGGAAAGGTTTATTTAGCTCACAGATTCTGGGGATTTCAGTCCATAATCAGCTGGCTCCAAGGCAGGGTGGCATGGCACCTGGGCAACACTTCAAGGCAGCAGCCAGAGCAAAAGGGGGCAGCCGTTCATGGCAGCTGCAAGCGGCAAGAGCAAACCGCGCCAAAGAGGGAAAACACGCCCCCATTGCGACTTTACATTGTATGTCGGCTCCACCCCTGGGCGGGTGCAGAACTCACACCGCCAATCCCAGCACTAGACAAGGAGTCAATCACAAACGCTAGATTCAGCCGCTTCTATGACTACATGAGGCGGGGG
>RJWT010001172.1:27880-40259 GCA_004365215.1 Cuniculus paca | reverse complement strand
GCAGCATTCTGGGAGGTAGAGGCAGGAGAATCAAGAGTTCAGGGCCAGTCTTGGAAACTCAATGATTTAGCAAGACCCTGCCTCAAAATTTTAAAAATTCTTTTTAAAAATGTGGTACTGGGGATTGACCTCAGGACTTGTGCACTAAGCTACATTCCCAGCCCTCTTTTGAGACAAGGTCTCATTAAGTTGCCCTGGCTAAGCTCGAACTTGCAGTCTTCCTGACTTAGCAGCCTAGGGTGCTGAGATTACAGGCATGTCCCACCGAGCCTGGCTCAAAAGGAACAAAATTTTAATAGGGCTGATATGCTTGGATTTGACCCTCAGTACCAATCACACACATGCACACAAGGAGAAGGAGGGGAGCTACGGCATGTTCACTGCATCAGGAAAGAGCAAAGTAACGTGATAGGAAGGGAGGGAGGGAGGAGAATGGGACACAAGTAGGGAAAATGGAAACACAAGTTAGTATCATTTTGGAAGACACCCTCAGACTCAATAGAGGGCGTCAGCCTGGCCGGCCTGGGGTACGGAGAGTAAGGCAGGATGGAGCATTTTAATTTTACATCAATTTAAACCTTACTCTCCATTAATAAATATTAAATGTTCTTATAAAAGAAACTGCATTTTGCTAAGGCTGCCATCAAGAACCGCGGGCTGGCGGCAGAAGCCACAGACATTTTCTCACAGTTCTGGAGGGGAGCTGCCCAAGGTCAGGGTGTTGGCCGGGTTGGCTCCTTCTGTTCTAGGCCTTGCTCCTCCGCACGCCCCACTAAGGAGCCGTCTTCCCTCTGTGTCTCTTGTGGTATGCACATGACAAGGGCCAAATTTCTGCCTCTTACGAGGACACCAGTCAGATGGAAGGCCCACCCTTGTGACTTCATTTTAGCTTGACAACTTCTAGAAAAATTCTCACAGCAAATACAGTCACATTTGCAGGTCCTGGGAGTTACGGCTTCCACATGTAGCTTTGGGGGACACAGATCATCTGTCTCCTTTCCTTAACAAGCCCAGCAAGGCAGTTCACCCTTGCCAGTTCACAGGGTCAGCACAGTGTGGCGAGTCACAGGAGTGACACTCCTCTTAGCCCTACTCAGGTACCTTTGGCAAATGGGAAAAAAACAAACACCAATGCATGAAATTAACATGCACTCTCACCACCACTTTCCAAGGTGGCCTGTTGCTCAAAGATTACCCTAGACAACCAAGGCTTGACAGTTTTATCTTCTAAATTGATGGAAGAGGGGGAAAAGAAAAAAAGAACATTCTGCAAACACACAGCTTGAGGGAAGAAATTCATTAATGTGTTCATGTTTCAACCAGAACAAGACAAGACAAACAAAAGTCTGGGGGGAAAAAAAATCTTTCTTGTTCCCTGCACCTGGAATCCCCTGTCAGGACCCTGGGCATTGTTTCTGTGGACAGATGGTCTTTCATCTTTGACAAGGAAGTACAAGCAACTTCAGACAGCTCAGAAATTCCTCCACCCTTGCAAGGGGGCCAGGAACTCAAACTCCTCAACTTCACTACTTTACCACTAAACCAAACTAAAGGCGAAGGAATTTGTCCTTCTGCCCTGCCCCTGGGCCCCAGAGCCCTGCGCCCCTAAAGTGGCAGGCTGGTCCCTCCCCAAGTGGCTGGGGTTGGAGGAAGGGAAGGGCCCTTCTTGCCTCTGACCTCCAACAACACTGAGGAGGGCACACAGTAGATATTCAGTCACTGTTTTTGAATAAAATAATGAAAAAGTGAAGTAAATGAATAAACAAAAAGAATGAAAGGATCTTTCAGTACTGTTCTTAGAAGCTCAGGAGAAAACACACCCTTGGCTTTGTAAGGCTCAAGGCGGTCAGGGTTCTTCCAACTATATCCAATACCACAGTATGTCCAGAGGAGTTTCCAATCTGGGGTCTCTGACTCCTCTGAGGGGTTCTGGGGTTTTCACAGTGTTCCTGTCCCCCGGGATACAGGGAGAAGGCAGAAGTAACTGGTAGGACTCCAGCTGGGGAGAAAAGTCAGAAGGCTCCTCTGTGGGCCCAGGCCCAGTTCTAGAATGTGATTCTTTCCCAAAGGAACCTGCTTCCCGGACGCCGAGGTCCCTCTGTGGCAACAGGACCTTCCCAGGGAGGTACAGTTACTGAGCACAAACACGACTATGGACTTCTCACGGTTCCCTCTCCCAGGCTCCTGGCACTGCACGGGGCTCCAGGAGGAGTGAGGTTCCTCCGAGGCAGGCCAGCCATTTCTCAAATGGTTCCCTTGCCAGCAGCCATGGGCACCATCCTGGGGATCAAACCAGCCAGTCAGTGGAAAGGAGAGGACGCCCAGGCTAGGCAACTCGTAGCATCACTTCCAATTTGTTGTGGATTCCTCTAAACTCCGTCTAGGAGGCCAACACCTTATCACACTCCTTCATGAATGCAAACACCCACCCCTGTCCCAGCCCCTGGCCTCTGGACCCGTGTTCTTTTCCCTAACAGCCACCTAATTCAAATACGACTTCCACAAAGAGGCCTCCCCTGAATTCCTGAATCCGAATTACCATAGCACACTTTTCTTTTCCTTGGATTTTCAATGATTTGTCAAAATGTAAACAATGTAGTTTAATGTTACCGCTTCACTATATGGGAAGACCAAGGAGAGCAGTGACTAAAGCTCTCTACCTAGAGCCTAGTACCTAGGAGCTGTTCAGTAACAGTTTAAAACTATGTGAATGAAAGAGAAAACGGACATATTAGACTTTTGTAACACTGTATTAAAGACTGTCCCAATTTTATCTCCTTTTATATTTGATGTTTAAAACTCTGCCTACGCTTTTACATTACCTTTCTTGATGTCACTTCTAAGTCTTATCTTTCCACTGAGGATTTTAACACCTTTATATTTATTATAAAAATTTAGAATGTTTGATCTTCTGTCATGTTTTAAGTTCCTTTTTTCTGTTTTTCTCCTGTGTTATATCACAATAGATTTATCATCTCTAGCAACTGGGTAGGAAATTCTAAGAGTAAATTATCTTCACAATTATAAGATGCATGAGTTAATCTACTTAGAATTCTGATTATTAATGTCAAGAATAAAGTGGAGCTTTGATTTTTCCTTCTGTACAAAGAAGAATTTATAATCTTTTTTCCTCCCAAATCATCATCCACTTCTTGGGTTTATAAATGTTTTGTAAACTTGACATGAAAATTACTATTAAAGCATTATACTTTGTTTTACATCTTCCGTTCAAAAACAAAAACCAAAAACCAAATCGGGTGTGGTGGCTCATGCCTGTAATCCCTGCACTTGAGAAGCTAAGGTGGGAGGATTGTCATGAGTTCAGGGACAGCCTAAAGTATAGAGTGAGACCCTGTCTCAAAGAAAAATAAAAAAATCTTCCCTTCATTTTCATAACAATTTATGCAATCACCCACTTAAAATATACAATTCAGTGATTCTTAGAATATTCACAGAATTATCCACACATCATCACAATTTTACAATTTTATCACCCAAAAAGAAAATCCATATTTACTACTAATTACTCCTCGTTTTCCTCTGAACCTCCCCCACTCCATCTATAGGATATCTACTTTCTGTCTACATAGATTACCTAGTCTGGACATTTCATGCAAATGTATAATATGTGATTTTTGAATCTGGTTTTTTTCATTCATCATGTTTTCAAGGTTCATCGATAAGGCATCACCTATTAGTGCTTCCTTCTTTTTCATGGCCAAATGAGGTTCCATCGTGTGAATATACACGGTGCATTTATCCAGTCACAAGTAAATGGACATTAGACTTGTTTCCACATTTTAGATATTGTCAAAAATGTAGCTCTGGACATTTACAGACAGGTTTGAGAAAGACAATGTTTCATTTCTTTCTCTTGCGTATAAATTAGGAGTGGACTATTAGATCACATAGTAACTCAGTGCTAAAACCTTCTGGAACTGCCACATCATTTTTCAAGGCAGTTATACCCTGAAACATTCCCAACAGCAGCAGCATGAGGGTTCTAATTACTCTAGATCCCTATCAATACTCATTATTGTCCATCTTGTTATTATAACAATCCAGGCAGTTGTGAAGTGATGTCTCACTGTAATTTTGACTAGTATTTCTCTGATTAAAATGCTGAGCTGCTTTTCCCTGTGCTGACCCTTTGTATAGCTTCTTTGGAGAACTCTCAATTTGAGTTCTTTGCTCAGTTTTTAAATTGACGTAATTTTCTTTTTATTACTTAGTTATAGGACTTCTTTATATGTCCTACACACAAGTCTCTCATCAAATATATGATTCAGAGAAATTTTCTCTCATTGTGTGTTATCTTTTCACTTTATGACATCCTTAGAAGCACAAGATTTTTAAATTTTGATCATTTATATTTTCTTTAGTTGCTATGCTTTTGATATCATATCTAAGAAACTACTATGTACTCCAAGGTCACAAATATTTATACAGATTGTATGTTTTTATCTAAGAGTGTGATGGTTTCAGCTCTTAACTTTGGGCCTTTGATCTTCCCTTAATCTCTAAAGTTTTGCATTCCATTTGGCTTACATTGGCAGCACTAGGCCTAACTCTATGTGAAGCCAGTTTTAATCATCAATATCAATGCTTTACATCATGGCTTCCCTACTTGCTTCAGCTACAAATCAACTGCTGTTCTGTATTACAGCGATCCTTCTTGGGTGTGGCACCGCGAACTCTTCTGTAACTAACAGCACCTTCTAGTTGCTATCGCATTTGACCAATAACTTGCTTGAGTGTCAGATTCTTAGGGCACAGCCATTTGTCCTCTGAACACTGTCGTCCTGTCTCCATCGCCTTCTGGGACTTGGTATCATGGGGTCATCAGGAGTTTTGTTTCTTTCGAGTAACCTGTTTTGCCTGCTTGAATACTACTATGTGTTTTTTCTTTAATCTTATAATTCACAAATTTTGCCAGAATAAATATAACTGTGGGTCTATGTATATTAATTCTGACCAGAACACAGTGAGCCTTTTATCCTGAAAACTGAGATCTTTTTTTAAAAAGTAGATCTTCCAGAAAGTCTTCATTCATTATAAATCTTGGATCACTGTGTCTATTCTACTTAGGGGGAAGGGTTCCTACTCAAAAGAGTCTTAAATTAGATTTCTATTCTCTGCAAACCATTTCTACTCCATTCTTTCTCACCACGGTCTTCTTTCTTATGGCCTCCTGAGGAAGTAGCACATATTCTCCACAGCATTAGTTCAGGTGTAATGTCATTTCTGCGCTGTACAGTCACTTTTGTGGATCTGCATTTACCTATAGCAAACTTTAATAATAAAAATCTTGTAAAGCTTATCTTGCTTGGCTAACTCTTTATTTCAAGCTTATTGTTTTTAGATTTGACTGCAGCCTTTACCACTTTTTATTCTGTAGAACCCCTATCTTCTTACATCCCATTTAGGATGCCAGGTTCCTATAATTTATCTGAGCCCTAAAATGAACCTTTTTCAAAGGCATGTTTCTTTTCTGCATATCCTGGGTGGTCCCTTGCCCTTGGGCTAAGATATCTATACTGAGTCCTCAAGTGGGTTTTCTCTATTTACTCAGATTCCACTGAGAAGAGGCCCACAAAAGCCAGTGCCAAGATGGGGTGAGGCACGGACACCGGTCTCCTGGGATTGACCTCCTGATGTCCCATTCCAGATCTGCTGCTGGAGGGTAGACAGACACATCCAGTATCTCCCAGGCAGTGGCCTAGTCAGCTTTGCCAGGCTATCAAAGGATCTCTCACTTTCCCCAGGGGCTGGAGCTGCACATTCTGAATTGATGGGACACTGAAAACTGGATCTACAGGTCTTTTCTACCCAAAATATCAGCAGCACACCTGCTACTAGGCTTCTTTAAACTCAACCCAAGCAATGGCTAATGCTAAACCAAGGGGGGCACTGGCCAGTGTCTCAAGTGCTATCAATTCCTGGACTATCAGAGCCAAAAATAAGGAAGCAGAGGTAAGAAACAATTTCTTCTGCCATCCTTTAGAAATGCAGAGTTCTACCACTATGAAAAGGTCACTGATGGCCCTCATCAACCCAGACCCATTTTCCTGTATAGTAAGCAAAATGTCCATTTTCTTCAATTTTCTATATCTTTTTCAATGTTTTCAGGGGTTTTAGGGGGAAAGATGACTTGTAGTTGCCAAGAAACAACCTAGAGGTCAATTAATAGGTCAACTGATAAACTGGGTTACCCATAAGATGGAACAGTACTCAGTAATGAAAAGGAACAAAAAACTGAGACATACAGCAATATAGACGACTCTAAAAATAGGACTAACAGCTAATAGAAGTGGGGAAAAGCTAAAAGCTCTTTCTCTAAGCTCTAAAACAAGACAAAAATGCCCATTTTCACCACTCTTATTCAACACAGTACTGGAAGTCCTAGCCAGAAGAATCAGGCAAGAGAAAGACAGGGCATCCAAAATACAAAAGAGAAAACTGAATTGTCACTGTTTGCATATGACATGATCTTAAACACAGAAGGCCTTGAGCATTCCACCAAAAAACTATTAAAAGCTAATAAACAAATTCAATAAAGCTGCAAGATACAAAATTAACACAAAAATCAGTGGCTTTTTAAACAACAATAGTGAATTACCTGAACTGGGACTCAAGGATGCAATATCACTTAACAATAGCTAACAATAACAAAAATAAAAACTAAGATTAAATGTAATCAAAGACACAAAAGAGCTCTATAATGAAAACTACAAACACTGACAAAAGAAATTGAAAGGACACCAAAAAAAAAAAAAAGATACCCTATGTTCATTAATTGGAAGAACTGATGTTAAAATGTCTATACTCCTGAAAGCAATCTATAGATTTGATGCAATTTCTATCAAACAAAACATTCTTCACAGAACAAAAAATGCTAAAATTTGTGTAGGATCACACACACACACACACACACACACACAAAACCCTGAAAAAGCCATCTTGACCAAGTAGGACAAAGCAAGAGGCATTAATTGCAGTATTACCTGACTTCAAAATATACTACACAAAGCTGTAATAATCAAAACAGCAATGTATTGGTATAAAACAGACACAACCAGCAGAACAGAATACCAGAATACAGACTCTAGATGTAAACTCATACATCTATAGTCAAGTGATTTCTAACAAAGGAACATACATTGAAGAAAGGACAATCTTTTCCATAAATTCTGTTGAGAAAATTAGATATCCATATGCAGAACAATGATGAAACTAGACCCCTTTCTTTCATCAGTTGCAAAAGTCAACACAAAACTGATGAAAAACTTAAATGTGAGATGTGAAATGAAACTACTAGAAGAAAGCATAGGGGAAATGTTTCAGGGCAGTGAAATAGTCAAAGAATTTTTTTTTTTACAAGGCCTCGGTCTTGGTCACTTTTATTGCTAGGACAAAATACCCAACACCCAAAATGAAGGAAGGAAAGATTTATTTAGCTCACTGTTTGAGGAGGTTTTAGTCCATAATCAGCTGAGCCAAGGCAGGGTGGCATGGGTGATCGGCAACACTTAAGACAGCACCCCGCAAAAGAGGCCAGAGCAAAAACCATGGAGAACAAGCCCCTTCTCCTCCCTTACACATTGTATACAGGCTACCCCCTCTTCCAGGGCGGGTACAGCACTCACAAAATCTCCCTGCACTCCTCTTGCACAGAATGAGACTGTTTACAAAGTAAGAACCCTGGCTTCCTGCTGAGTCTCTTAGTTAAACTTCCAAACTGCTCACATTGACACAATGTCTCAACCATAACAACCCCAAAACACAAAAAATAAAAGGAAAAATAGATAAATGGGATTACATTAAGCTTGAAAGCTTCTGATCAGCAAGGAAAGTAATCAACACAGTGAAGGGAGAATTTAAAAATGTGTGATTGACTTAAACAGACATTTCCCAAAAGAAGACACACAAATGGCAAACAGGTCTATCAAAAATGCTCAACATCAGGGCTGGGATTAGCTCAGTGGAAGCACACTTGGGTAGCATGTATGACTCCCTAGGCTCAATCTCCAATACACACACACGGGCATGCATGCATGCACAAAAATAGCCTCAACACCACTAAACATCACAGAAATGCAAATCAAAACCACAATCAGTATCACCTCACCACTATAAGAATGACTTATGAAAAACAATACAGACAGAAAATGGCAGTGAGGATGTAGAGAAAAGGGAGCCCTTGTACACTGTCAGTGGGAATATAAAGCCATATGGAAAACAGTATGGAGGAGCCTCGAGAAATTAAAAATATAACTACTATATGATTCAGCTATCCCACTACTGGATATATAGCCAAAGAAAATAATATCAAACAGCTACCTGCACACCCATGTCATTGCAATACTAGTCATAATAGCCAAGATAAGGAAACAATGAAGTGTCTATGAATGGAGAAAGAAAATACAGAACACTGCTATGGTCTGGATACTTAATGTCCCCCAAAGGCACATGTATGCAGGGCTTGGTCCACAGCGTGGTGCTTTTGGCAAGAGGTGGAATCTTTAGGAGGTACAGCCTAACAGAAGGAAGTTAGGACCCTGAGGGCGTGTACTTGAAGTGAATATGGGGACACCGTCTCTTTCTTTCTTCATCTTACAGCCACCATAAGATACGCGGCATGCGCTTCCAGCCACGATGCTTTGCCTTACCACAGGCCCAAAGGCAACAGCACCAACAGATCATGGACAAAATCCTCAAACTGTGAACCATAATAAATGTTTCCTTAAGTTATCTCATGCATTTTGTCACAGCGATAAAAGCTAATACACATACGCGCCATGGAATTCTACTCAGTCGTAAAATTAATGAAATCCTGACATTGGCAATAACATTGATGGAACTGAAGATCATCATGGTAAGTCAGGTTCTACAGTACACATTCTTACTTATAAGTGAAATATACAAAAGTTGACTTCATGGAAGTTGAGAGTTAAATGGTGGTTGCCTGAGGTTGGGAAGAATAAGAAGGAAGCAGTGGTGGGGAAAAGTTGATCAATGGATCCTGGTATGACACATACAGTAGGATGACTGTAAAAAAAAATGTACTATATACAGTATTTCAAAAAGCTAGAAGAAAGGAATTAGAATGTTTTAACCATGTGAAAATGATCAATGTTCAAGGAGATAGATATGCTTACCCTGATTTGAACACTATTGTATTCATACATTGAAATATGACATTGTAGCCCATTAATATGAAAAAATTATATATATAATTTTATAATGTTTTTAAATAAATTTAAATTTAAACCAGACACATAACAGGATATACTACATGACTCCATTTATTAAAACTTTCAAAAATGCAATCCACCTAGTGGTGGAATCAGATCTGTAGCTCTTGTGGAGGGGGAAAACGGAGGAGCCGGGAACAGGCTTGCAGGAGCACAGGGAGACCTTGGGAGGGTGATGCAGGCTCTCCTCATTCTTTTGATGGTGGGGATAGCTTCACTGGTTCATTCAGACAAATTCACCAAGTATGTCCTGTTTGCTGAATGTTAATTTTATCTCCATGAAGCTATAATCAGTTAACTGGTAAATATACTCAATGTGACTATGCCGCATCTCAGACATGAAGGCCTATTCCAGGATTCTCACACACAATTGGTGGAACCCAGTTTCTAAAGCTGGCTGAACATCCCACTTTTGGTGGTGGTGAGAGTTATCCTCATGTCATCTCTGATCCCTCTGCACAACGCAATAGGACTGTCCTTGTTAGGGGTGGCACTGACCCAAAATTATACAGGTCTGTGATGGTTTCTTTGAAATGGAGCAGCAGAGTCTATCTCCCTGCCTTTGAACCTGGGTGGCTTGTGACTGCTTCAGCCAGGGCAGCACAGCAGAAGAAATCCTCTGGAGGGTCAGAGGTTGATTCTGCTGCCTAGCTTGCTGCAGCTCTTGCACACAGATCCCCAAGTAGTCATGGAAGTCTGACGGCCACCACGCTATCCAGAGGTTAGCCACACAGGCCATGCCTAGATGCTCCCATTGGTGGTTCTAGCCTTCAAGCCCTCCACCCTCGGGGCCAAATACATGAATGAAGGCATTTCCAGATCACTCCAGCTCCCAGACTTCAAGACTTCCCCAGACACCATAGAGCTAGCTCCACTATGCCCTGTCTGAATCCCTGGCTCACAGAATCAGAAAGCACATTAAAACAGCAGTTCTGAGTTTCCAAGTATTGGGGTGATTTGTTAGATAACTATAGTAACAGATACAGCAGTTAATGCAGTAATATTTTAGATTCTTCCATGCTTGAACTAAGTACAGTCTTAGGCCCCGCTATGTTTCCAAAGCCCAAAACAAGCACAGAACCCCTCTCTGTGTGACCTGGGCATCATGTGAGAATACAGGTGCAAAGAACTGCTCGCTAAAGCAAGGCCCTGGCTTGCTCAAGACTCTCCGATGCCCATAGGAAAATGGGAGCAAGCAGCTAAGAGAGGATAGTCAGCACTGTACAACCACCTGTGGGCAAAGGCCCCTGGGGAAAACGACGGAAATGAACTAATTTATTTAGGCCACCTAAGGGGGCCTGAGCAGTATTGCCCCATCCTGACAACATGAAGTCTCTTTGACTTTGGGGACCACACAACGCCCATGGAGCTATTACCAGCCCTATTCTACTCTTCTTCTTGGACACAGTGAGACGTCCAAGAATGTCCAAGCAGGACCACTAGTCCTTTTAATAAGTCTAATGTGCCTGAGCCATGGACCCCAAGGACCACAGCACTTGTAGCTGCTAGAGCTAGAAGCCATGCTAGGGTCCATTTTCTGCTACTATAAGGAACTTTCCAAGGCTGGGGGCTTTCTAAAGAAAAGAGGTTTATCTCAGTCCTGGAAGTTTAAGGGCCTGGCACCTACACTGGTCCCGCTCTGTGAGGACCTCATGGCGGAACTGCATGTGGGACAAACAGATCACACATTGAGACCAAAAGCCAGAAGATGACAGGGATGTGATGTGGTGTCCATCAGACCCTCCTGAGGGTACCCAGGGACCCAATGACCTCTCAGTAGTCCCCACATTACCACACTGCAGACTTTTAAAGGGGCAGCACATCCAAACCAAACCATATCAGACCACCTCTGCAGTTGTCAGTGAAGACCTGCCTGAGAAGCTGACACAAAGGGAAATCAAGGCAAGAGCTGGCAAGAGGGGGAAAAAAAAAAGTCCCAGTCATACTGCTGCCAATCCTGGCTCCAGCCACAACACACTCATCTGCTAGACCTTTCACATGGGCCAGTGAGTGCCTCTCTCTTTATTTGTGCTTAGCTTGAGATGGACAAAGGTTTGACCAACATAGGCCCCCCTCCTGCCTTTTGTCTCCAAATATGCCTTCGTGTTTATCCAGCTGGAGTAGGAACCACACAGCTTTACAGGGATGGAAACAGCTGATCACTTAAGGAGGGGAAAATGTGATAACGGATGTCATATGCTGGGCATGGTGCCAGGTATGTGGCCGACATCCCCATGTACTTCTGGAACAGCTCCCACAAACTCTCTGTACATGAGGTCACCTCCCAGGTCCAGATGGAACCTGTCCCCCTGCCATGAACACCCAACATAGCCACACCTGGGAAGGAACCTCGGTCGTGCATAAGGGTGCCACCTCATCAAAATTCCAATTTAGACAAACAAATTCTATTTTTATGAAATATACAAAGTCAAACAACAAGCATGTTATTCTGAGCAGCTGGTACGTATCCTGCCAAATCACCCCAGACAGGACGATTCACTCCAGACCCTTCACGACGGTAAGCTCAGCTTCTTAATTTAAGATTTGATTCACTTTATAAAAATCTCACTTTATAAACAACTTTTCAGTGACATCTATTACTGAAAACATCACAGCCCTGTAGCAGAACAATCTCTGCTTTCCCTCTCCACATACACAGGCAGCTCACACGCAATCCACAAAAGGATTTGGAGCAGCCTCGTCAAAAAGTTATTCTAAAATATTTTATTTTATCTGGCAGCCAAAAATGATGTGCAGTTGTCTGGAACACAGGCTGCTAGTGGTTGCCTGACACAGACAACTGAAAGGAAAAAAGGAGAAGGGGACAGTTGTAAATCTCAGAATCCCCAAATATGAAGCAAGTGGCTCAATGCCACGGTCCCGTGCTGGAAGAATCCTCAGACCGCTCAAAGAAAATGCCCACGTCATTCATGCTGGCCATAACTAAACGAGCTGTACTATTACTTGGATGGTTTCTGTCTTTTTTTGCTGTTGCTCACTGCGTTCCCTTTTTAGGTAGGTAGTGGTGTGTTTGACCTCCAAGTAACTACTCTTTAATATGGTTGAAACTGGAATGTCTTCAAGAAGTTTGTACCATCAGCTCTGGAATCAGTAAAAAAAAAAAA
>RJWT010001172.1:0-27780 GCA_004365215.1 Cuniculus paca | reverse complement strand
GTCCCTGCTCTTGTTTCTGCCTGAGTCACTGCATCCCCAAACCCAGCAATTAGCTGGCCCTTATGCAGGCGGGCAATATGCTGGCAATGGCAGGGGACTGTTTGCAAACACCCAAGTCCCAAGGAAAGCTATGTTTTCAGTCTCATCATCCTTCTCTTCTACAAAGGCTGGAAGCTGGATGCTAACAGAAATCCCTCCCGTCACTGTCCCCACATCCCTCTGCCACTGAGTGTGACAGGGCTCAGCCCCATGTAGGAGCCTTGACAATAACTCCACAAAGAGGTGGAGACTTGGAGGAGACACACCTGCTCACAGCTGCTGTTGAGCACACATGTAGAGCCAGGATAAAGGCCCACCTGACGCTGGGGTCTGTCACACTATCCTGGCTGCCATAGTCTTTTCTGCCTCCAAACCCATCCCTACTGGCTTTGTGCAATCTCTGAGGCCTACGAGAAGCCAGGGATGTGGATAAAGTACAAAGGTAAGCATGACACAGGCCATCCTTCTCTGAAATAATCCTGTGTGTAAATCTGCGTGAAGCCCAGCAGAACTCACAGCCCAGCTCAGATCTCTTAGCCCCAGGGAGTAGCTGCAAACTCAGAGGCCCGAGATCTTCCCTTCACTGTTCTCCAGCGCCCTCAGCACCTGCTCAGTCTGCAGAGGGACCCGTGTGGCTCTGCCAGCTCTCCCCATGCTGCCCTTCCTCACCGTCACCCACCAGGGCCCAGTGAGGGCCAGTGCCCATGGATGAACACAGCAGGGACCAGAAGTCCCTCCCAGAGGCAGCTTCCTGCCGAGGTGTCAGTGAGAGGGAAACAAAGATTTGGGGCAGCTGATCTGCTAGCAAAGGACAATCTTGTCCCTCTCGATGCAAATGCACACACCACTGCAATAGCCACACTGGCCCTTTGTGCTGGAAAATGCACATTTATTCCGAGGAAGACATTTTCTCAAACTCAGAGGCAAACCCACCAGGCCTCTGACAGAAACTGACTGAGGCCTCAGCTCTGGCGAACCTGAGGACTCAACACCAGCAGGATGATTAACTGCCTTCCAGAAAGGAAGCCAGCAGGCCAAATGTGACTCCACCGATACCCTCCGGGACAGAGTAGGCAGGATGCCAGAGTACCGAGCTCTCTCGCTGCTGACTGTCAGCCCCGCACAGGGAGAGAAGGTGGAAGGGAATTAAGTCTCCCTCAAAAGCAGAGTTGGAAAAGCAACAGCCGGCCTTGGCAGGGGTGGATAACAGTTTATTTTCTGAGAGTAGCTATATTTCTGTAAATATTGACATAAAGAATGGCTCGTTCCCTGTGTAGGGCCCCAAAAGGCCAGGCAGGCACACCCTAAGAGACCCATGGGATCTCAGCCTATAAGCTCTGTCTCTGAATAAAGCCTATCTCCTCAGAGAGAAGAAAAACCCCTTTTCCCCCTCCCCAACCCCTCCCCAATCCCCCTCCCCACAGCCAGAGCTGGCGGTGCCCACTCCAATCTGGCCAGCTCAGAGGCCAGACCTGTGTCCCTTCACAGCTGATCCCAGGTTCCAGTCACGCCACCACCGAAGCTGACCACCAATGATGCCTGACGTTTTCTGCCTCACTGGGCGGGAACACTCCCAGCTTTATCGGGCTTTTCCCCCTAAGCTTGTTGTCTAGCTCTGTCCAAAGCCAGTGACAGGGAGTTTGATCTATGACTTGCTAATGGATTGAGAAAGGTACAGGCTCCTTCAGCCCGCAGGCAGTTTGTGCAACCCCATACCAGTTCCAGCGAGCAAATTCCCTGTCTGGTCGTGCACGAGAAATTGCCTGTTGCCTGGAAAAAGAAAAAAAAAAAAGAAAAAAAGGCGGTGCAAAATGAACCCACTGCATCTGCAGCTGGAAATCACCCAAGCAAACTGGGCAGCAGCTGTCCCAAGGAGACTTTCTGCTGGGCTTCGCCATGAGAAATTAGTGTACTGAAAAAGCTAGACTTCTTTGCAGAGGAGGAAAAGAACACAACTTCAAGCCATTTCTTAAAAAGACCAGAGTGTCTACTCTCCTTCCCCTTGCCTCCGGTGGACTTGCTGGCCTGGGGCCTCTGGCTGGGAGGGAAGCCGAGCGTACACTCCTCTGCTTGGTCACACATTCTCCCTGCTCTCGCCCTTGGAGGGAACAAGAGGGCTGCTGATTCAAAAATCAGACACTTCTGCGGCAGTTGGCAGAGGCCTTGCTCTCCAGCCCTGCCGCCTCTTGCAACATCAAGCCAGCACCCCAGCCGTGTGCTCACTCAACCGCCTGGTCCGGGCCTTCTGGGGGCCACAGCCCCTCCTCCAGCCTCAGGGCCGGAGGACTGCCAGGAGCTTCCCTGAGCCACCTGGACAGCCCCAGCCAGCATGCACTTTAAATAATAAACTATGCATTCTTGATCCGTCTGCAGCTCGAGGCAGATTTTCCTATTTAAGCTGGAGTTACTGAAGTAGGGCGGGCATGTGTTGCATAATAGTCCAGCGGAAAACTGGGGAGAGACAGCACAGCTCCTCATCCAATTCCTCTGTTTGGAGGAACTGCATGTGGGAAAAAGAGTTCAGACACACATGCAAAAGAATGGCATGATGTCTTTTTCTTTCTTGTTTCAATGCTGGAAGATTTAGCATTTCTTTCTCAATCAATGAGAATATTTAAAAAGAGACCCAATGTGCTCGTCCTACAGTGCTCGTGCGGTCTGACATGTCCAGCAGATAAGTGCAAAAAGGAAAAAAAAAAAAAACAAAAACATTGTGACTGCAATGCTTAGACTAGCAAAAACAAGGAAATGTATTTAGGGGGTACAGTAGGTACCCCCAAAGATGTCCACCTCCTAATCCACAGGAGCTATGAGAATGTTAACTGATCTGGGGAAAGAGACTTTAGAGCTGTGATTCTGAATTCTGAGATGCAAATGTTAGCCTGGAATACCTGGTTGGGTCTCTTGTGTCCTCCTGAGAGGGAGGCAGAGGAAATATGGTCACAGAAATGTCTAGGTGATGTATCGTGAGAAAGACTCTTGACTGGCTTTGAAGATAAATAGGGCCCATGAGCCAACGAATGCAGGTGGCTGCTAGAAGCTGGAGAAGGAACAGCGTTCCTTGGAACCTTCAAAAGGAACAAAGGGTTGCTAACACTTTGAGTTTGGCCTGATGAAACTGACCTGACTCCTGACACCCAGAACTGTAAGGTAATACATTTGTGTTGTTTCAGGCCATTTGTGGGTAATTTGCTACAGCAGCAATAGCAATAGCCTGAGCCTTGCCTTCCAGACAGAGTGCTTTGGACTCAACTAACACAGAAGACAGCAGGTAAAGATAAGTGTGCTACTCAGAATACAGACAAAGCTCTTTAGGATTCCAGAACACCGACATAAGGGAGGCAAGGTAAACTCAATGGAGAAGGTGATATCCAAGTTGAGCTTCCGAAAAATAAGCTGGATTTCCAAGGTCAGTGAAAAGATGGACCAAAAAGGTTATTCCCTAAGCCAAATTATACCTCTCCTATCACAAAGGCCCTGTGACCCAGGAATTCGTATCTGGTTTGTACCACATTAAGTAATAACTACAGTAAATATATCGAATAAATGGTACCTTTATATACTTTCATTGGAAAGTTGCTAGGAAAACACAATTAACCAAAATTGATCCCATAAGCAATACAAATCTTAAGCAAGCCAATTTTTATAGAAGAAATAGAGAAAGTTACAAAGAAACTACAGTCACAAAAAAACACTAAGCCAAGATGGTCTCGCTGGGGATTGTACCAAACCTTCACAGACCAGACAGCCTGGATGATTCATAAATTGTTCAGGAAAACTGCAAATAAAGGAATGATTCCACAAAGCTAGTGTAAGATTAATACTATACTCATAATGATAGTGCGCGTACACACACGCACACAAACATACACGCACACACAAAATACCACATTAACATGGACCCAAAAAAGTTACAAAAAAAAAATAGTAAATGTAATATCACTTTAAGGAAATAATACACCACAGTTGAGATTTATCCCAGGAGTTTAGGTTAGTACAATGTTAAACTATTAACATAATATACTATATTAATATATCTGAGGAGGAAGATCACGTGTATCTTCACAATGCTGTAAAAGCCTTTGTAAAACTCAATAACCATGTCTGATTTTAAAAATTATACTCATACTAGCCAAGTCTGAGACAGTTTGAGCATCATAATAGATCTGAATGATGCTCAAGGAATCAAATAAAAATCAATGAATTCCCACAGATTAAAAATAAATGAGAGAAAAGGGTAGGGACTCCTCGTAGGAGATAAACTAGTAAAAATATGGAAAAATCATGGGAATTACAAAACCAGCATTTTTTATTTTAAAGAGATTAAAAGAAAACAATAAAAGCTAAGCAAAACAGTAGAAACGATATAGGATTTCAAAACAAGCCGATAGGAAATTAACAACAGTCACTATATTGCATATTGTTATCCCCAAAATAGTTGCTCAGATTATAAGATATAGGCATGCAAAACAGATCAAACAGTATAAACGATCACAGTTTCTTTCCCTGAACAAACAGGATCAATAATACAGTTATCTTAGCATTTCTAAGCCATCACAGTAACAAGTGAATCTGCCAAGCGAATCTGCCAAGAGAATCATAGGATGCCAAAAATAGTGTTTAGGAAGAACAAAGTATTTACGTGCTCTCAGAGTATCCCTACAAATTACCTGCTAATTATATATGGAAAGGTAATAACTTTACAGTGGATTAATATTAATATTATAGACATTCCTAACAGGACAAATGTAATAAATATTGACATGCAATAAATACTGTAAATATATGTAAATAAATAAAATGTAATAAATATTGACATTCCCAACAACAGGACACACACCCTGAGTGTGCCTGCCTACAGCTGACAGGAATCAGGGAGATAAACTTTGCTGGAGGTGGGAAGGAGATCTGGGCCTGGGGAAAGACAAGAGGGTAGGGAGAGGAATGGAAAGTAGAAATGATTAAGATGCAATATGTACACATATCAGTTACCCGAGATTAATGTATTGTCTGGCAAATATACTGATAAAAATATTTTTAAAGATGCACTGACAGGAACACAAGATCACTTCCAGGCTTTTCCTTCTGAAAATGCATATCCTAAATCAGATCATGAGGAAGCACCAAGGGGATAAAAGACAAAACATAGAGGTATCCTACAAGATACCTGGTCTATACTACTGGTAGTGTTTTTTGTTTGTTTGTTTGGTTTTTAATGGATGGGGAATAGGGATCAGAAAATAACAATATTATGGAATTGATCTAGATTGCGGGAAACTACGGCAAAGTGAAAACTGAATGCCACATAGGACTCTAGACTGAATTCTGCACCACGAAAAGATGAGACATTACTGGGACTACCAGAAAAGTTTAAATACAAATGTATCAATGTTATAGATCCTAAGATTATCCCCATGGTTAGTTAGAATTTCATAAAGTACGTGTGGCTAAAGAGTCATGATACCCGCAAATTACTTCCTAGGAGAGTTAGGAAAAAAATGTGTGTGGCAGGAGAGAAGCTTGGAGAAGCTAGAAGGGAAAGGGGGATCAAAAAAAGCAAAGCAAATCAGGGAAAATGTTAATGTGGGTAACAGGCACACTAAAGCTCTCTGCAACTATCTCAAGTAAGAAGCAAACAGAAAGTATAGGGGAAATACAAGTAAAAGGGGACAAGAGTAAGAAAACAAAAAGAGCTTAATTAGGTTTGAGTCTAGGTGACTGGAAATAATTGGGTAAGAATCTTGGATATGAGGCTGGCAGGGTCAGGACTCATTAGGCAAGAATTTGGTTCCAAAATGCCCAATTCTGGAGAGCTGTGGACTGGTAGATGATCACTGATACACAGCTGGTTGCCTGCAGAAGATGAAAGTTCAAGACAGAGGCCAGGGACCCTTGAGGGGGACACTGGGACAAGAATGTAAGGATTCCAAGAGAGCCAGAAAAAGTGCAGCAGAAACAGATCACAGCTTAGTGAAACCGGAAACCATGGGCAACACCCCAGGACAGAGCATCTCATATACCAAGGACTGCAGGTGTGGACCTCAGGTGCGGAAAAGTATTGAACAAACAGAATGCTTCCCTGCATCTACACACTGCCACTTCCACTTGTAGAGTCTCAGTTATCAACCTGGTGGCCGGGTTCTCAGCCAATCTCCTCTCTCCCTCCATCTTTTCAGCAAACACTGTGGGAATCAGAAAGCCCTTCCGTGCCAGACACCTCCTAGGGATGTGGAGTGGAAAGGAGGAGTTAAGTTATGGTGATTGTGGAGCCCTTCCCCTAGGACACATTCAATCAGCCTTGGATCTACGTGATCATCACCGTGATGTCATCTCTAGGAGAACAGGGACATTCATCTCTTACTGAATCCTTAGCACCTCTGACAGAGCCCAACACATGGCGAGCTGCAGATAAACACTGGGCAAGTGGATGAGTTACTGCCCTCGATGAGAAGGTATGTTACAAGTATAGAGGTCTAAACATAAAATAGATGCAGGCAGTTTTGAGAAAACTCCCTCAACACACACCCGATCACTGAACGCGTAAAAGCACATACGATGTAATTCTTGTTTACATAAAGATTCATGTAGATGCTTCCCCATCCCTGGCTTATTCTGTTTCTTACTGTCCAGGGATCTGCCCAGAAAGCAGGCCCTCGAAGAGAACGCACAGGCACACAGGTGGGTACCCCCGGGGAGAGAGGGCTCCTGGGAAAGCCCTGGTCTGCCAGGCTTGAACGTTCCTCCAGAGACCTCTGAATTACCCCTGCTGCAGGACTGCATTTTTGAAAAGGAACAGTACAACAGAGATTAACTGGCTGTTCCTGCGGGAGGTTTTTCAACCTGAATATGTGGGGTTTATTAGGAGGTAACAAGTTTTTGCCACTCATTAACACTGTTAAATGGCTAAGCATCCTGACCTGTACACGGATGGGTTTCCCTGACGGCTGCCTCCCTGGGATGCCCTCCCTGACATCCTGCTATTACCCCTGCCCCCATGGCAGCTGCAGTGGCAGCGCGTGCTAACGCCACCCTTCCTCCAGCACTTGGCTTTGGCCTTTCCCCTCTGGCAGGCTCTCATACCTGTCTACACAAGAGCAGCCCATGCATCTGGAAGCTGAGAGCCACTGGACGAGACTCCCAGGCCTCACCATCACTTTGCATGTGGAATGAGCCCCAAAGACTCCTGTGTTAAAGATCCCCAGGGTGGCACTATTGGGAGGTGGTGGAACTTTTTTTTTTTTTGGCTTTTTGAGACAGGGTCTCACTATGCAGTTTGGGCTAGCCTTGAGCTCACTTTGTAGCCCAAGCTGGTCTTGAACTCACAACGATCCTCCTGCCTCAGCCTCCCAAGTACTGGGATTACAGGCGTGAGCCACCATGCCTGGCAGGTGGTGGAACCTTAAGGTGGGGCCCACTGGAAGTGAGGTCACTGGGGATGCAGCCTTGTAAGAGAACTATGGGATCCCAGCCCACACCTTGCTCTTTATCTGTGAGGTGAGCACTTTTGCTCTGCCACAAGGTCCCATCATGACATGTGGCCTTGCCATAGGCTCAAAGGTGATGGGGCCAACTGATTACAGACTACAACTTCTAAAACCGTGAGCCATAATAAACCTTTCCTAAGTTGGTTACAGTAATGCAAGAAACTACCAGGGTCAAAGCTCTAGGCTTCTGTGCTCATTTCATCTGGTCCAAGCTTTTTACCAGTAGAAACAGTGCAAATGTGTACACAGGCACACACACACAAACACATGCACCTTCCATGGGATTTTCCTATGATTCCTCGTCTCTCCCCACTGCTTCCTGGAACCTCTCTTAACCCTACATTAATCACCTGCACCCAAGACCACATCTCAGGTTTGGACTTCAGTGAGTCGATCCTATGGACCTTTTCCATGGGGAGATGCTAGCTTCATATTTTAATTATGCTATTTAGGTTTCCATGATACTTGCACCTGACAAAAGCATACAAGCATTATTCTTGTAACTCAGAAAGCTGGTGAAGTAAAAGCACTAAGAAAAGAATGGACTCTCTTCCATAGATGAAGAAACACAGGCATAAGAGAAACTAGGTGACTTGGTGACAGCACCTCCATGTACTAGAAGCAGTGTCCGAGTGTCCTACGGCTGCCTAGGCCTGTCCACCACTGTGTTCTCTGCCACCTGCATAAACGGCAGCGGGCACTGTCCACTTCACAGCATCCAGTGAGATCCAGCTGCACAGTCATCAAGCCTCAGGGAGCAATAACAGCAAGAATAATGATTTTACAGAGTGACATAATTCGGTTTTAATTTTATCCTTCCCAAATGGTTATTAACATCCATCTTCCACCTGCCCAAATACCTCCAAAGAAAATCCAAAAGATTTCCCGAGTCATTTGTCTGAAAAAGAAACAAAAATAAGATCAAAGGACTTGGGTAAACATGTGGTTCAGATAAACCAAGTGACAGGACTGGAGATTCTCCTCAAAGCTCGTGAAAATTAAACTTGGAAGGCAACGGCAAATGCAGAAATGATCACCACTGAGTACCTGCCATGCAAAAGCTGCCAGGGAGCTTTTCTAGGAAGATGCTGAAGTCCAAGCAACATCCATCCGCCTGGGGACTTCCAGAATAGTCCTAGCTTCAAGGGGTAGGAGGTATGTGGTACCCTCTGGTCACCAAGGAAAGATCCTCTCTTAGATCTCTACTCACATGGACCTCTGCTCCTTCCAGGCAGGCTGGAAATACACATCAGGATCGTTGCAGGGCCACACTAGGACAGAGCAACAAAGAAACGCTCTGCACAGCGCCTGAGGGTCACCCCTACATGCCAGGGAACAAACTCCAGTTCATATGTTGTGTAAACCATTGAGTATTTTCTTCAGCCCATACTGAGAAAGGATACAGCGCTTGTGCTTCAGATCAACAAAAGAAATGAGTGGCGACTGAGATGTCCATGTGGTTTTCCTCCTGTGGTACTGTGACAAGGTTGTCTTTGGGGTCCCTCTGCTGTGGGTGCCCAGGATGGAAGTTGTCATTGCACAGCTACCATTCTTGGCTTTAGTGTCTTAGACCTGAGCTCTCAGAAGAATCACATTGGGCCAGAGGGTGACCTTGAGGTCAAGGGCAGGGGCTGAAGCTGCAGGAGGAGAGCAGGATGGGGGACACCTTCCAAGCCTGGAAAGGGGAGCTCTGAGAAGCTGGAAGGCGCCACACAGAAGGGCAGGACACCCGAAGCTGGGCCTCATGCATTGTGGCTCTGCCAGGAGGCCCCATCACCATGGATGACACAGACATGCTGGAGCTATTCAAGGGCATCCTTAGGACTTAGTGTGCTTTTCAGCAGCGACCAGAAAGCTAGGAGGACTAAGGAGCTGTTTTGAGAGTCCTGCATCCATAAGGCCCTGGATCACTTGCACCACATGGGAGAGAAGGAACTTCCTTAATGACCAAGGTGAGGCATCACAGCACAAATAAATTTGCCTTTCAGATGATGAGATTATACGATGTTCTTTCTATACTTGAGTCTGGCGGGTAAACAGCTGTGGTGAGGAGTGGGTTTTTCAGGAATAATTCATGGAATATCAGCAGATAACCACAAAGACTTAGAAATACAAAATGAACACACGCCCACATCCCCAAAGTGTTCTACTACCTCCTGTGGTCTAAATATGTGTGTTCTCCTGCCAAATTCACCCAATGAAATTTTACCCCCTAGTGGGATGGTATTAGGAGGTAAGAGCCTTTGAGAGGGGATTATGTCATGAGGGTGAATTCTTCATGAGTGGGATTAGAGTCCTTACAAAAGAAGCTCAGGTATGGGTCCTTCGCCCTTGCACCACGTGAAGACACAGCAAGAAGGGCCAATTATGAGGAGCAGGCCCTCACCATATACATGGTCTGCTTGCACTTTGATCTGTATGGTCCAGTCTCCAGGACTGGGAGAAATTTCTGGTGTTCATAAGACACTTGGCTTATAGCATTTTGTTACATCAACACAATTGGGTTAAGACAATGCCTTTGCCAAATGCAAAGTACAGAGACAGAAATCTCTAGACTAGAAATATAGAGAAATTTCATGCCTCTGACAGCACATGAGGGATCTGCAGCCTCCACAACTTAGCAGCTAAAAGGTCCAAATATTGGCCAAAAAGGTGAGGAGCCATTGTTAGTCACATGGGGACAATTGGTGAGAAAATACCAAAATAGAGGAATCAACAACCTCAAGACATTCAGAAGGGGGAATCATTTGAAAAAGACTTCAAATAATTGTGCTAAAAATACACAAACTGATAAAAGATAGGTAAAATATTGAATGCAAAGTCCAGCATGAACATAAAATAACTGGAAAAATCCGATTCTGCTTACATTGCTGGATGATTCCTATGTAGAATAGACTGTAGCCAATGATAAAATAATTGAACCAAGACTTGAGCTACCACTCAAGATACAGATTTTGTAGCCAATTTGAGTTCAACACAATTAAGTTCTAGCTGAGTAGTTTTCAGAGAGAAAGAATCCAGAATCTCCACAGTATTTTATGATACTCAAAACATAATCCAAAATTACTTGACAGAGGAAGAACTAGAAAGATGTGACCCATTTTTAAGAAAAAAGGCAATTAATGGAGCCAAACCGTCAAATGTCCCAGGTAAGAATATGAAATCAACTGTTATCACCATGCTCAAGGACTTAAAGGAAAATGTGCTCATGATGAATGAAACACAGGAAATCTCAGTAGAGAAAACTGAAACTGCAAAAAAACAAAACAAAACAAAAAAAAACCAAATGAAAATATAACATGGGCCACATGCTCCAATCACCATAGAATAATAAATCATTTTTAAATGGCAAAATAACCACATGCTGAAAAACTGTATCTAAATTTATAGCACAATGAAAAATGTAACAATACTTTGTGCCACACATTTTGCTCACATAAAATTTACCTAATCATATAAATAACTGTACAAAGTATATACACTTATCACTCTTTAAGTAAATAAACTGAGGTACTTTTAAAGGGTTAAATAAATCACACAGTAACTCAAACTGATAGGTGGCGAAGGCAGTATTTTAAACCCAGTAAACCTACCTCTAAATTCTCAACCACTATATTGTACTGACTGTCCAGGGAAAATTAAAAAAAAATACTATGTAAATTGGAGGACATTAAGAACTGGAAATATTAATGTCAGTTAAAGATATGCCTACAAGGAAATATATAGCCTTAAATTTATACATTAAAAATGAAGGTAGAATTTTAGTGAGCTAGGTATTGTACTTAAGAAGTTAGGGGAAAAAACAGTAAGACTAAATATAGAGAACATTTTTAGAATAATAACGCTTAAATAAAACAATTAGAACAAGTATGGTAGCACATGCCTCTACAGTAGTCCCATCTACTTGGGAGGCTGAGGCAGAAAGATCCTTGGGCCCAAAAGTTTGGAGACCAGCCTACGTAACATAGCAAGAGCCAATCTAAAAATAACAACAAAAATAGAAAAACAAAACTAGTGGGAAAAAAACACAAAAAACAAATGAAAATTAAGGGAATGGAAAACAAATAGTAGTAAGGAAGAAAAATAAACCAAAGCTAGTTATTTGAAATAATTAATAAAACAGGCAACCCTCTACTGTTAAAATGAAAGAACTAGCTTTGGGTTTATTAACATGGACAAACCTGGAAAACACTGTGAGTGGTAAGTGTAGTATGAAGCCACTTATGTAAACTTAAAAATAAAAACCCAACATACAGTCAGTTTATGACTGTATATACAAAGTATAAAAATATGGAAAGGAGGATTCACATCAGCTTCACTATGGGGACCCTTCTGGGATAATAAAGTGGGGTGGTGAACAGTCAGTCATAGCCATAAATGTGCATTTCTTTTAAAGTAAGAAGTTTGGAAGCAACTATGGCTTAATCTGAAAGCCAAGTATGTGGGTTTCTGTGCTTTGATTTGCGGCTTGATGTCCCATGGCTAGCAACAACTTTATACCTGCTGCACCTGCTTGTCTCTTTACTGTCAATCTCCCTGTGTCATGTGCACCATGCTCAGCTCCCACAGGGTCGATGAGAGGGAAAGTTTAAGCATCTGACCTGTACAGCTAACTTCCAGTCTAGACAAGCTAAGGTTCCTCGATTCCACTGTGGATTTACTCATGAGGCAAGAGTGGCAGAACCATGGATGATAATGAGCGCCTCCAGCACGTTGCTCAGAGCTCTGAAGGACCCCTCTCTCTCCCGATTAATCTAGAACAAGGCACTGCAGTCGTCCCTTTGATAATACAGAAGGGATATATAAGAACTATAACCACAGAAGCTGCAACAATAGCTCATACTTATTAGCTGCAAAATGGGACATATGCACAATGTCATTGAGTACACAAATCGAAGCAGTAGGTGATGTTCCATGGCAGATGAGGCAAAAGCTCAGGACTCAGTCCTTTCTAACTTGCCTGAGGTGACCCCGCTCCTCAAATGTTCACGAGTAAAACTAAGAAAAGATGACCAGCCAACCACACTGTCTACCCTTAGAGACAGCTCATCTCTAATTTCCTCTTTGTTTCCACTTTCTAGGCATTTGTGAGAGTTCCCTGGAACATGGCCCCCAGTGAGGCCAGAAGTGGTACCACCAGCCCTCACATGCAGTCCGTCCTCTTTTGCAGTGACCCAAAGAAGCACGTGAGTGTCAGCTGCTCAGCATGACAGATGAAAAATCTGAAGTTAGTACGGCCCGAGTTATGTCCTGCCCCCAAATTCATGCATCCTAACTCACCACTGGCAGAATTCAACTGTATCTTCAGAAAGCAATTCAGCTAAAATGAGGTCACAAGGATGGGCTCTGATCCAATGTGACTAGTGTCCTCATAAGTGCAGATCTGTACAGGGAGACAGACACAGAGGGAAGACCACAGGAAGCCACACAGGGAAGGTGGCCACCTATACACCAAGGAAAGGCTTGGAACAGATGCCCCCTCACCACCTTAGACGGAAGCAATACTGCCAACACTTCGATCTCAGGCTCTGGATGTCTGTGTGCAGCTTGTTTTTCACAATTTACTGGAGAGTTAAGGTCTCGAAGTTTAGAGGAAGAGGAACTAAGAACTGTACGAAGACCAGCAGTCATGCTCACTCCTGGGCAGGGGAAATGAAGAATTGATAATCTACTCACAGTTGTGAGCGGGCTGATGGAGTAGACCTAGAGGACAGGCGTCATACCTCTACCCCATCAGACTCACCAAATGTGTGGTGCCTGCAGCAAGTCAGGACAGGGACGGAAGGCAGAGCAGTACTCTAGTCACGAGGGGACTGGGACCTGTGCTCTCGAGAAGCAGCAACTGGATCTGCCTCATTACATCTGAAGCAGTGAGCTGCGATTTGAGCCAACCCTCCCCAAGTCCCCACTGAACCGAGGAGCTTAGCCCCCCAGCCTGCCTGCCTCTGTGTCACCTCAAGAGGTGGGAGCTGAGGACTAAGCCATCACACAGAGAAAGGATGGAGAGAAGATGAACTTGGTAGCCCCTTTCCCGTAGTTGTCTCCTGCTTCACTCTCAATCCACGGGTCACGTGTCACTCTTCACATGTCAGTGACATCCCTAATGTTTCAACAGTTCGATTTCTGTCATTTCCAACCTGACAAATCTTGGCTGATATAAAGCACAAGTGCTCACCAATTATGTATTTCCGAGTATGATTAAACATGCGAATTTTGTCATAAATTAGCAATACACAACTTTTGAATCATGCTATCTTCCAAATACTTGCTGAAATGACCTTTGTAATGCTATAAATGAACCACGCAATACAAAATAACCATTTTTAAAGCCAATCACGATAAAATTTAAACTACATAGCAGACATCAATATTTCACAGGCGCCACTGTTTTGAACATATTTATGTTCCACTGAGCTCACAGCCACACTAAACATTTTAGGATTCCTATTCTGAAAACGCCGTACGGCAAATTACTCGTTTCACCCTATGCTTCTATTAGCCATATATGACATCCACCAAGGAAGAGACCAGGTTCAAACTGGCACCCAAGGCCATGGAAATGCTGGCAGAACATTCTAAACTGGATCCAAATGCAGGTAAAATAGCAGAGAAGACAGACCAAAAAATGTTCTGATGTCTAAACAACCACATAAAACTCAAGGAACATTTCGGCATTTCCAAAGTATCATTTTTTGTTATTGAGAATAGCCAAAAAAAAAAAATTTACGGGCTGCGTATTTTCACACCAAGTTCCAACCTGGAGTTTTATAAATCAGTTTATAAGGTCCTCAAAATAAGGAGCTAAAAGGAAATTGGATCCACCTGTCCTCTTACAAGGAGCTGCCCCCGTCTTCTAGAAATGCAAGCTCAGTGATAGCCAAAGGAGGACGCAGTTCCTCCGAGGCAGCCTTGACTGCATCAGTCCTCCCTGCCCTGCCCAGACACAAAACACCACACACCTTGGTGGCTGCTCTGACTCGACTCGCAAGTAAACAGGTGCTTCGTGGAGGAAGGAGAGTTGTCAGATTCCGCCTTGGCTACCTGAGTCAGTGAGGCTACGCTAAGGCTACTCTGTCCCAGGTGGGGGTAATACAAGGTCAACAACGGGACACTGAAAACACAGCCACTGTGCTCTGCCAGAAAAAATGTGTTCCCATGGGAAATCTTGGGCTAATCTGATTAAACTTTCTAGAAAACATTAAGAATGTATGTTGCTGGTGTCCCAGTAATTTAACTTCCCTGATTTCTAAATGACCAAAATTTGAAAGCTAATCCAAACTAGATAGGACCCAAGTGCTTATTAGCTAAGCCTATTAAAAGGCCCAGTATCTTTCTCAACATAGCAACAAAGTTTACTGCATATTTCATGCAAAGCGAAAAGGACCAAAAGAAAAATATATTCCTCTCTTGGATGTCTGTGTTCCCATGCAGTAGGGAGGCTGTTTTGTATGACCTTAATTATACATTAGTGCACCAGCATCCCACAGCAAGTCAATGTGAGATTTGGAGACAGGGAAGATTATTTTTGAGACAAACTCTGAAATTTCTCTCTCTAGCCCTGCAATGGCTACTCTCGTCTCAAATTAGTTTCTGTCTGATGTTATTCATTTTATTTCTATATTTGAAGGCTACATAGTCCATCAAAAAAAGTGCCCCAAAACCAACCTAGGGTACAAAAATGCAAGCACAAGCATTATTGGTCATTTTGTCAGCAATTCTTGCTATCCCTCCCCTAAAGGGGATGGAATCAGGTCATTAGACAAACATTCCGTTATCTCATCCCCAAGCGCACACACTTTCTAGTCACGAACTAGCAGCTGATGAGCGCCAGCTCCGTGCAGGGTCTCACCTGAGAAAACGCACTGCCCACGGCCCACAGGTGCCACTACTCATCTGCAATGTCTGACTACAATGCTTCCCAGCACCAGCGGAATTACCACCACCTGGAAACCTTCTCCTGCGCCAGATGCCCAGTCTGTGCCCCAGACCAATGAAAGGGGTTGGTGCACTGGGGAGGGGTGCTGGGCACGAGCAGCTGTTAAAGGTTCCCAGATCGAAGAACCACTGCCTTCATGGGATCTCAGTGCCTCCCTCTGAAGCAACGTTCTCGGGTCGGCTGCGGAAAACACACAGACAAGTGACTAACAGTCATTTACTATAAAACAATTTTTTAACAAATATGATCCAGTGACTGACCTAGGTAAGATGAATGGGTGATGTTAAAATAACACACTGACACAAGCCAACACGCATGACAAACCACCAGATTTACCCAAACTCCAGCTTCCTATTAAAAGCTATTTTTTAGTTATTAGCAAGTTTACGCCAGTCTTTCTAGTCACTAGTAATTTTATGCCATTATCTGTCTTCCACTTTTGTACAGGTGCGGAAAAGAACGGAGAAAAACCCTAAATGCTGGTAGAATTCTCTCTCCATTTATGACTCAAAGCTCCTCCTCAGATTTAGAGCGGGCCTTCACCCAGAACGGTCACCTCCGATCTCCCTGCCACCTGTGCATCAGGAAAGCATGACATCCAGCCAGGGCTGAGTGGGGCTGCAAGACACATTTACAAATTTCAGAGTTTCTGCTCAAATGGAGTCATATCAATTTATCTCCAAGGCCACTGGAATACTCACCCAAGACCTAGCATTTTCATACAAGAATAACGCTCAACTACAAAAGTCTAACTCCCACAGGTCAGCCGAGGGGCCCATGATCTCCAGGCAGAAATTGCAGGCATAAACTTCAGCTTATCTGTTAGAGAGGACGACTGCAGGCACACTGCTGGTGACCCAGGATCATGAAATGTCCTTGAACACCTGACAGATAACCCACAGGCTGCCCAAATAGAGGCACAGAATCAAAGAGCGCAAGATTCTCATCTGAAGCTGCATATTAGAAGCGCCTTTAAGAACACAGACACCCAGGTCACACCCCAGACCGAGGAGATCCGGACTGCTAGGGACAGGCAAGCAAATGGCATTTTTTAAAAGCAGTGGGTCTCACACCTTACTATGCGTCAGAATCTGCAGGAGGGAGGTGAAAGCAGGATGACTGCACCACCTCAAGGTTCTCGCGCTGGTTCTGCAAGGGGATGCAGGTGCTGGAGGCCCAGGGGCCACACTTTGAGAAACACAGCTTCATCAGTCTACCAGGCGACTCTCATGCACACAGCCAGGACTGTGGACCACCATTCTAGAGGACCAAGTGAGCTCTGGCCAAGGTGTCAACAGAGAATTCTCATCCTAGCTCTGCTACCAACCTGGGACTTAACAAGTAAGTTGAGATTTCTCAGGCCTCAACTTGCTCCTAAAATAGAAAATTGAGGCACTATGTGAATGAGATCCGGGGACCCTCGCAAAAATAAAAACACAACATTTCCAATGGCCGCCTCTCATGAAATGTGTTTAGCAAAAGAAATGGCATGAGGTGCAGTAATCACCTTATCGACTGATGACATTGTAACCATTTTGTTGGTGTAAGTACACTCCATGGTGTCCACACAAGGACAAAATCACCTAAGAAAACTTGGCTCAGAACAGGTTCTTTCCAGTGACACGTGGTTGTATGGGGGAGGGCATGTTCTCATGCATAGGAGTTCAGCACACTTGGGGTCACACTAAGGGACAAGCTGTGGGTGTGTGTGTCCCATCCAGCCATCCTGTTGCCCGGACTCACCTGTCAGCACCTTGCAGAGCTGCCCAGGGGCCTGGGTGTCGGCAGATGGGCCGGGTTTCAGGGACCATTTGCGCCTGATCAGATGCTCTTGTCCACTGAACGGGCCTCTGGAACTGTTGAGGGGTTGGATCAACACCTGTTCCTGCCCAAGTTGGATGAGGCCCACCTGTCCAGAAAGGAGAGGCAAACAGGCCATCAGCCATCCTCATTCACACCTGACCAGGGCCCCAGGCGCCTGAGGGCAGCAAACCACCTCACTGTGGCTTAGTTTTCCACGTGTGAGCCCCACCCCCCCTTTTTCCCCAGACTGCTCAGATTTACTGTGCCTACGAGTGAGCCTTAAAGTTCACTGGCAGCCTTAAAAATATCCCCCTGACAGCTTAAAAATATCCCACTGGGGCTTTAGGAGGGATGCCAAGACAGGGACAGGGTGCAGAGATATATACAAAAGTACCCATTTCCCAAGTCTGCTCTCAGGAATGATGGGTTACTTCATGATCAATTTTTAAATGTCGTTTAAAAATTACTATTAAAATCATCTTCCTAAAGGTCCATTTGAGGAGGCAACCCCAAAATTATTGCAATGAAAATTACATCCCTAATGAGAAAAATCGATCTTAACCCTGGAAATACTTAAAATTAAATTCACTGACAAGGACGTGAGTTAGATGTGTGGTAGTAAGCTTTTGCACAGCCAAAGAAATTACCAATAGAGTGAAAAGACAATCCACAGGGTGGAAAAAAAATTTAGCCAGTTGTCCCTCAGACAAAGGACTAACATCTAGAATATACAAAGAATTGAAAAAAATTCGACTCCCTCAAATTTAAAGACTCAACCCAGAAATGGGCATCTGAAATGAATACACACTTCTCTGAAAAGTAGAAACAGCAAATAAATATATAAAAATATGTTCATCACTGATCATTCCGAAAGATGGAAATTAAAACAATGCTGAGATTCCATTTCTCTCCAGAAAAAATGGCTATCATAAAGAAAGCAACCAGTAACAAATGCTGGCAGGGCTGTGGGGAAAAGGAACCCTTCTCCACTGTTGGTGGGAGTACAGACTGGTGCACCCACTGAGGAAATCAGCGTGGAGATCCTTCAAAAAACTAGGATTATAGGTCCCATTTGACCCAGCTATTCCCCATCTTGGTATCTTCCTAGAATTTAAAACATCACACCACAGTGATATATGTGCACCCATGTTTGTAGCAGCACAATTTGTAACAGCTAAATCTTGGAGACCAAGGCCCATCAACTGAGGAAGGAATAACAAGATGTGACTTTTTAAAATACAGTGAAGCACTAAAGGATAAAGGATAAATCTGAGATATTTCTAGGTAAATGGATGCACCTTGAGACCATATTCAAGTGAAATAAATTGGACACGTGTAAAATCACATTGTTTCTCTGGTGGTTATTTATATTAATAAGAACCAAAGTGTATAATAGGTATTGCAAAATAGGAAGAAACTGTTCAAAAGAAATTGGAACTAGGGAGGGGGGAAGGGGAAGGGAAGGAAGAGAGAAAAAAATGATAAAGGATAAAAAAATAAATTCATTTGAAAAACTAAAAAAAAAAAAAATCATTTTATGATGAGGATTTGCACATTTTCCCCCAGAACTTGTAGTATTTAGAAGAAATTGGCAGAATATCTACTGGATTAGACTTGTGATTCTAATTTAAAGTGCATCATTTATTCAGACTTATAATTTTAAAATCTTACCAAGTTTATAAACAGTATTAGAATGTGTAAGAGACCTCAGATCTCATATTTATAAAGTGAAGTTATCAGGTTTATAAAAGTTGCTTAAGTACTACAGAAGGTTGTGTTTTAATCCAGAGAATCAAAAAATATGAAATTGAATATATTAAATTTCCTAAAGACAGTTTTCAATGTTTAAAATTGTGAAATGCCAAATTCATGAATGGGGCTTAACAGGATTCAAAATCCCCTTAAAAACCAATTGTGAAATATAAATTATAACATAATAAATTGAATAAAAAACTTAAAAACTTGGAGTTTTGTCACTTTAATAGACTAAATATTAATTCTAGAGAAAAGTATAATAGAGAACTTTGCCCCTCCTTTGGAAGCAATGCTAACAGCATTAAACCAATTCCCCCTCCTTGCCCTGCTACTAGCTTCTCTTCTTTTGTGGACTCAAGAAAACAAGTAAACCTTGGACTTGGCCAGGGCAGGGACAGGACCCAGTCTGGACACTGGTCTGTACATACACTGTCCCCTCTCCTGGACAACACCCTGGCTAGCACGGATTCTGTGGACTGGGTTGACCAGATGAGGAGGTCATGTGCACCCTTTTTTCTACCACACTGTTACAAAAGCCATGACATACCAAGCCAGTGATCCTCAAAACCAAGCAGGTACCGGAATCACCAAAGGTCTTTGGTGGGACTCAACACTAAGCATTTCTAGCAAGTCTCCCAAGTGATAAGATGCTGGTCCAGGGACCACACTTGAAGAAAAACTGTTCTGGGCACAGCCCTAGAATTCTTCTAGCCTCAAGGACTATACTTATCTGACTCAAGCTAAAGGAGACAGGCTACCTCTACTTCCACAAAGGATGCACAGGTACCAAGCCTCCTGCAAAGTAAATCAGATCAACCCCCAAGAGTACCTACATCCTTTAGTCCCCGAGATACAGGATGAGGCCATACTTAGTGCTCCAAGCAGATGGCAAGGTTTCATTAGAACTTTTGCCAAGAACAACTCATAGATTTTACTGCCCAAATAAAACTGTCTCAAAGTGGCACTGCATGACCTGCAGGAGAGTTCGGCTTCCTTCCCTCTCCTTTGAAGTGAAAACTTGAGTTTGCTCACTGATGTTTTGGAGAGGTTGTAGAGATGGAGGCAGAGGGGACAGGGATGCAGAGGTCCCACCACAGCTGTGCAAAACAAAGTCAAAGTGCCAAACAACAGGCAGCACAAGCTTGCACGGTCCAAATAAACTGGGCAGGTTACAGCACAACGCCCAGTAAGGAGACTCTGGTGTCTGAGGGATAAATGCAACTCTAAGCGGCACTGGACTCCTTGGAAGCACCCTGGCTGTGAGAGGGGAAATCCAGTCCCCTCCCAAGCCTGGCATTTTCAAGGCCTGTCACCCAATCAGCTTAGTCTTTGCATTCACAAGATCCTGTACAAAAATCAGTGAGCTCGAATGCTTTGAGATTTTGAGTCAAGGAAGGCTCGGCTTGGTGAGAAATCGCACACAAACATCCACAGAAGCATAACCAAGCTCCTCAGGAAGATTTCTTTAGAAAGACTTTTCTGGATGGTCCCACATACTGGTTTCCATCCATCAGGTGAGAAGACAGCAGTGCCACTGAGAGGTGAATAATGGCACGCCAGGCTGCACCATGATCTACCCTGCCCAGCCCTCTTGGGTCCTGCCCCTCAATGGGGATATGGCCAGGACTTGTAGACAGGCTCTTAGCCTGCAGGGCCAGCACATGGGATGGCTTCCCACCATGTCTCAGTCTTGCTGTCTTGGGGCTCCCTCAAGTGTCTCCAACACTCACCTTGTCCACACTTTAGTGATAAAACGTTCTGATGAAAAGTGTCACTTGTCCCAAAATACATACACCTATGTGTCAAAAGTGCTTAAGTCCTACTTGTGTCCCTCATACATTCTTGCTCCCGAATGCTTGTGTGCCCTTATCCCCTCTGACCTCCTGTTCTTCCCCACAGTACACTGCCCTGTGTTATCGGATACCTACAGGACCTGATAGTTTGTTCTTTTTGAAGCAGGATTGGAACCACTCATTTTCCCAGTGGCTGCCACAGCAGGGTTACTTGACAAACTGTGACTGGACCGAGCTTCTCTGGAACAGGCTGTCTGCACTGCTCCTCCATCTGTGGTTCTCATCTGCAGCTGCATGTTGTTACACTGGGGGAGTTTTGAAGACTGCCACCCCACGCCCAGGCCTCACTCCAGGTTGAATCAGGTCCTCTAGAGGCACAGCACAGGTCCTGTGTAACTCAGCAGATGTCAATGGAGCCAAAGATGAGAAGTAATCCCTGCATCTCCCTACCCCCCAGTACAGGGGATTGAACCCACAGCCTCTGCACTCTGCTACATCCTCAGCCCTTCGAGATGAGGATCCTGCTAAGTCACTGAGTTGCACAAGCTGGGCTCAAACTTATAATCTTTCTACTTTGACCTGCCAAAGTACTGGGATTACAGATGTGCACCACCAGGGTAGCTAGCCTTAGCCTTTAACTGAATGCTGGAGACCCTGACTACCTACTGCCTTCATTTCAACACCTGAAAGTACCTGGACTTGGAAGTTGGGCCTTCCTCTGACCATGGAGCTGCTTCATAGCCCCTCTGTCCTATGGCCACTGGGACTGACCAAGGCTGCTTGGGATGGTGTTATCCTCAGTGGGCATCTATGCTGAAACGTGAGACTCGCAGGAATGCTCCTCTGAGGCCACTGTGCCCCAGTGACAGCAGCAAAGACACAAGTTTTGAGACTGGGGTGGGTTGCACCCAATTCAAGAAGCCTGCAGATATCATGCACAGAGACAGAGTCCTGGGAAGGAATGAACGCCAGGGCAGACAGAACCAGCAGTCCTCAGCTACTTGGTTTTAAGAAACACAATGTTCCCAAGAGAGATGGTGCGCTAAGAAATTTTAGCTTTGCCCAACTGGCTACCCTACAGGAAAGAAGTAGGAATCAAATAAAACGCATCAGGTATGACCTAATATTTTAGCAGATCTGAGTGGTTAGCTTCCAACTATCTTTGTTCTGGGACCTGGCTTTGAAGAATTTCTGGACCATCTTAAGATTGACTCCACCCCCCCCCCCAAGGAGGACTAGTTCTCATTGCTATGCGGGAATGAGAAATGCACAAAAGACAGGTTTCATCAGCTCCTGACATGAGCATGGCCTCTTGACAAAGCAGAGCAAATGTGCTCATGACACTGTAAAGAGTCTCTGGAAGCGAAGGGCACACCTGTGTGGGAGGCAATGATTCTGTCAAACTCGCCTTCCCACAAAAGCCATGCAGGGATTTCAGAGCCCAGCATGCCTCCCAGCCCCTCCGTGGAACACTGCAGCTCCACGGCTAATCAGAGTGGGAAGGGCAGAGCCAACGGGGTGGCGAGTCTGCTTCCTGTATGGGCCGGCGGGATTCTCAGGAGAAAAGGCAGCCCCACGGCCACAAATCAATCTCCACACCTGCTGCCTTGCTGCAGGGGCTCTGGCTCTGCAAGTGTGAGCTGCTGAACACAAGTGCTTGGGCTTCTTTCTTTCCGGCCAGCACCCCCTTGGGAACAAGCAGTCACTCACTGGGGCATCTGCCCCTTCTGCCCAACAGTCAGCCAGTCACAAAGGACTGCCAGCTCTCTCCCTTCTCAGGTCACTCTTCAGTACAATCTCTACCACCTCCATCGAAGGCCCCGCCATAGAACGTCCCTCGACTCCCCCTGCTCCCCTCTTCCAGTTCTCCCACACTAGTCACCAATGCCATCTGTCACCTCTCATCACACGGTCCTGCGAGTGTGATCCCCAGCCAGCAGCCGCATCCCCTGGGAACTTGTTAGCAATGCTACATCAAATGTTCTGAGGTTGGGGCCCAGCAGTTTCACACGTTCTGCAGGTGACCCTGATTTAGCTTTAAGGTTGAGAACTGTGCTCTAGGATAAAGGGCAGGTGTCCTAGGTTGGCTCCCAAAGCCCTCCCCGTCTACTCAGCACACCTGTCCATTTAGTGCCTCTCCCACCATCTCCTAAAACCACCACCTATCCCCCCGCACCACAGCTGACTCATGGGCGCCCTCACCTTGGGATACCCTGGTCATTACTCCTCCCTAGCGGGACCTCAGGCTACCTTCAACTCCAACCTTCCAGCTCTCTGAAGCTCCACTCTGCCTGGACCTGGGGACCCAGCCTTCTTCCAGAGCTCCCCTGGCTCTTCCGCTCCACCCCAAGGCTCCAATGCACCTTTCCTCCCTGCACATCCACCCATTTTCCTAGACAGGGCCTGCACCATGTTCCTCTCGAAGCCCTGCTGGAAGCCGACCAGCACAAGGCCTGCACAAGGCAGGTGTGTGATGATCTGTTCACTCAACAGCCCTTGAGCGATTGGTTGATTTCTAACTGGAAAAGTCTGGGGCCGTCCGGCAGGGAAGAGAAGAAACCTGTTTGCAATGCCCTCGTATGCTGGGCTCACTAAATGATTCCACACCATCGCATTCCATCAACGGCCCGCGAGGGTGATGTTATTTACCCCTCCTATGGCTGTGGTTTAAGAGTTAAGTGACTCCCTCAAGGTGACAGCCCCACATGGCCCTACAGTTTCATTTCCTCAGTCACAAGAGCATGACTGCACACCTGTGTGCCTGGGCACAGAAACATGTGCAGAAAAAATTAAGCAGAGACTGCCGGTTCCTTCAGACCCCCAGGTTGCAAAAGCATCTTCTGCCCTTGGCTCTGGCATTTCTGCTTTTAGGAAATGCAATCAGGATGACTTCTTCAGCACATTATCCCATCTTTTTCTTTTGTCTTACACGATACCAATTCAGAAGTTCGTGCTTTTAATCCCAGCACCATGGGAGGCTGAGGGAGATGGTTAGCAAGTTTGAGCTGAATCTGGGCTACTTAGTAAAACTGTCAAAATTAAAAAAGAACTGAGGAAGAACTAGCTCAGTGCAAAAGCCCTGGGTTCAACCCTTAGTATTCAAAACAAATTTTTTAAATTAAAAAAAAAACCCAAAGTGAGGACATCTGACTAGCTTAGGTCATGTGCATAGGCAGTGGTGCAGAAAGCAGCTGAAGTCTGGTGTCCTAAGAGTGTGAGTCAGGTCTACAGGAGGATGAGACCCCTAAGCAGTGAGTCAGGAGGGGCAGACCAGGACAAAGGGAAAGAGGACAGAGAGGATGGAGAAGCCACAGCGAGGCTGTGAGGAGGTCCTCCCAAGGGAAAAGACTAAGACCCTGAAACTTTCTGATTGGAATGCTCTGCAATTCTTCCATGCCCCCAATTTCATAACTGTCATTTGCTGCTCTCCTTTGGTCCCTGTCTCACTACCCCTTAAACCTTCAATGCCTAGTGACCTATTTCTGGGATATCCATAACACCGAAACATAATGTTTTCTCTTCAAATCCTTGTTCCTTGAATTTTTCTAGGTAACACAGGACTCATGCAAAGAATGTCAATCTCCAGCAAAAGTAGGTTAACATCCACTCAATCGTTTCCTTTGGTGAAGCCCTAAATATACGCTTGGTGTTTTCCAAGCATATTTGTGCAGCACATGATCAATTCTCGAGCAATTTGCATTAATCCATTGCTTAGGACCAGGTGCCTCCCCAAGACTGCATGAGGACAATGATGTATTGAGATGCAGTTTGGCTTATTTGCTCCCTTCTGAGCAGTCTCCACACCGGAACATTTTCTCCAAGACCAATTCCTGCTCAGCTGAACTTGAAGCAATGCTGCATTATTAAGTGGGGCAATCTTACAACCAACCAACCAAGAGTTCAGTCCTGCTCTTTTCTAAAAATTTAGGCAGCAATATCCCAACCCTGCCCTTCATCACAGGGGCGTTGTGACTGCAGGCTGCTCTCTTGAGAACAGGGTCCCCTACCCCCTGTAACCTCAACCGGCTGCCCCATCCACTCTGAATGCAGACGCACCACCAATGCCACAAAATTGGCCCCATGCTCTCCAGCCAGTGACAGCGTCTAGACCAGAGACACTGTAAGAGCCTGTGGTGCTGGCTGTGGCTCCAGGGCTCTGGGCTTGAAGCCTGCCCGTCTTTCAGCCCTCTGCGGGTGGCTTTGGTGTTGCCTGGTCCCAACACTTCACTCACATTCTTGGCCAAGAAGGGATGGACAGGTTCTGGTGGGTGGGCTTTCAGAACTCAAGAGTCTACAGAAGGACAAATGGCCACTGTGCTGGAAGTCACACCCCCAGAGAGGACCTCTAGCCCTCCCATCCTCTCCATTCCCTTTGCCTAAAGCGAGTCCTTCACCCACTCCTTCCAGACAAGTCGTGCCATCCTTCCCTTTGGCACCATGTCTGCCATCATTGTGTCCTTTGAAGTGCCACATCTCCACTGCCCTCTCTACCTGTGCAGCTGAACTTGGCATTTCTGCTGGTCTTCCATGCTCTTGTGCCAATCGCAGAGGGGCAGCTGATCCAAATGTAGAAAAATTCATTAGATGCACAGATATACCTTCCTCATATGCCTAAAGTTCACTGCTTTGACATTACATGGTTACGGCTATCTAAAGGACCTCTTAGAAAAATCTACACTATGTCTATAGACTCCCTAAAATATAAATAAAATAAAGATGCATAAACAGAACACAATTCTTGTGCCCAGGGTCTTTGACAATCCAAAAAGTGCAGGTGGCATGGCTCTCCAAAATAAGAGAGGGCTGCCACAAGTCCCTCTGCCCTCCAAGGGACGAGTACACACCAGCGCATATGATTTATTCTTCAGGTCCCATACAATTCCGATACTAGAGTTGCATTTCCATTCCATAGACATTCAGTATCTGGGCTCAAAGAGCACAGATTCCATGCAACGGGGAGCAGAGCCTGTGTTTGCCCTCCCCTGGGCCCTGCCATCTGGAGGTATTAGGTACGGCCAACTTAATAGCAACTAATGATACTCAACATCGGGGACAGTTTTGTTGAGCACAGCCACATCCATTTGTTTATAGCCCATTCGTGACTCCTTTTACATAAAAGGGCAGTGCTGACAATTTGTGACAGAGAATACTTGGCCTGCAAAGCCCAAAATATTTACTCTCTCATCCTTTTCAGAAAGTGTGCCAGCTCCTGCTCCAGGTGACACGCTGGCTACACACATGCTTTTGGAATCCTCTCTTCACAGCAGCCCCCATCATCTACCTCACACTGCTCCCTTCCCATGCCTTGCAGCCGAGCCTGCCCTGACAAACGCAGGCACACAACTCCGGTTTGTCACTTCACAGAGCTTGTGCCTCCGTCCAGAGAGACAAACACAACATTATCACCCACCTGCACTGAGAACCAATGCCAGGCATGGCATGCAGAGCAAACTCTGTCAGCCCAAGTCCCGTGGCTTGCTCTCCTTTGCTCTCCAGCGTCTCGATGCCACTGAGAGGCCACTCCAAGTCAACCCACTATTCCTCCCCTCCTACCTTAAACCCTGTTTACTTGTACTGTACTTGGGGAGAAGGGCCCAATGTCCAGCTCACACAAATGGGATGAACAAGGCAGACTAAACAACAGCAGTGTTTGCTCAAGTCGCAATTGAAAAGCTAAGTCTTAGAGGTCCACCCGCCACTGGCACATGGTGAAGTCAGCCTCTTGGCCGGGTTCCTTTATCTACAGAACAGCGCCCCCACATGGTGCCAAAGGGAAGGACGGCCTTCCTGAAAAGCTGGCTCAGATGCCATCTGAGGAGGCTCAGCCCTCACTCGGCAAGGACTTTAAATCAATGTTATCCAGATTTCCAGCCTCGGCTCCTTCACAGATAGCTCCTCGCTGGAAACTTTACACCAAGAAGTATAAACTCTGACCTCTACAGAAACTCACTAAACCGCAGCAAATGGAATTCAGATGTTTCCACGTACAATACAGTGATGTGACCTAGACTTGAAACACTTTGGCAAAACTAGGAAAAATGATGTGGGCCTTTGAGTCCCTCCCAGAACATGATACAGGCTTGACCTGAGCCCTGGAGTGATCAGAGCCTTTCTCACCCTTACTTAAGCACTCCCACCCACACCCCACATTCTCTGCCCCCTTTCCACTTTAAATGTACCCCTATCCATAGTCTGTATCATTTTCCTTGTTTCCCCAAAGCTGCCAATTTCTCCTAGTCAAGCAAAAGCGAATCACACCCTCAATTCAGAACTCTGAAAAGTCCTGAAAGGAGAATCAGGCTGATCCCAGAAAACTGCACCCAGGGCCCCTCCACCTCATACCCCTCCACACACATCATCCCCCCATAGTGCTGAGGAAAAAGCAGAAGTCTCACATAAAAATCTGGACCTCCAGATTTTCTGGCTTTGCTGCAATTCCCAGGAACTTGTGGGTAAGGCCCAGAGAATTTGAGATGGTGATGCAAGATAAAAGGAGAGGGAGGAGCAATGTCCCTGTGCCTGGGAAAGACCGACACAAAATAGTATCCGAAACTGGTTCCCTAGAGTCGATCGTGATAAAAGATAAAGAAACAATCCATGCATTTCATGCTTTCAGTTGATACCAGGTTTTGCAGGGGCAGCCCATCTGCCAGCCACGTGCGCTCCTTAGGGGCACCATGCACAAGCTGAGAAATGTTTAGCTAGGTACCAGGGCAGCCAAGTGATCAAGTGTGAGCCCAGGCAGGGGAAAAGTACTCAAGAACTCTCCCCACTCAAGTACTCCCCTCAGAGTACTTGTCACAGCTTAGCATAGCGTCTTGGGGTAGGGGAAGCTCTAGGGCCACGGGTAAGGGAAACACCCAGCAGTCCTTGGGGACGGATGCCAGAAAGAAACAAGGATGCTGACAACTCTCCCCTTCTAGTTTTTACCTTTCAATTAACAGTGGGGTTGCACAGGTGACTGAGGTCC
>RJWT010001171.1:32896-51498 GCA_004365215.1 Cuniculus paca | reverse complement strand
GTTTAATAATTTCTTTAGTTTATTAAAAGGAAAATACTAAAATCTGATCCAACTCAGAACAAAGCATATTTATTCCAATGTATAAATTTTGTAATTATAAGAAGTATTAAGATTAGATTTTTGATAGCTATATTGATTTCATCAAATACTTATTTAGGATTTACATCAATATATTAAATATGAAATTTGTTAGTTACTGCCTTATCATGTGTAAGGTACATCAGTCATTTCACAGATCAAGGGAAGAAAGACCGTGATATTAATTTCATTAATTGAGGTAAAAATGCACTTAACATTTCTCAATAATCCACTTTAAAAATTTAATGTGAGTTCTATTCTTTCTACTATCAGTGTGATTCTCTAATAGCAACTGTAGGTCTATAGCTTGAGGGTAACCTGGTTTGCTAAAGTGCTTTTACTACTGAAAATACTCGGGAGAGTTTTGTAACTACCAACTCCCCTATCTCCAGCTCATAATTTGCACATTTTTACACAGGCATTACATATGCTCAGAACAAGGCATTTACAATTTTTTGTATATTTCCATTTAACCCTTTAGATATTGTAAAATAAAACCTATATAAGAGGCCTTACAAGATTCCTGATGAGTTTTTGTGGTATCTCAAACTAATCCACATCATCCTTCTTAAGTATGGATCTAATACATGCCACTATAGCCCCTACAATTGGTTAATATTACCAATATTATTTAAAAGTAAAACTAATATTACCAATATTATTTAAAAGTAAAACTAAAACTTGGTTAGCTAAAATAAAAATAAAAATTTTCTGTTTTCTGGGAATTTTCAGTCACTAGAAAAATTCCAAATATTTCTCAATTGCCCAGTGTAATTTAATCTTCAGTATTAAGTTAAACATTTAACATGTTTTACCAATTACTGATAAAGTTACTTCATCTTTAAAATTTTTCAAATTAATAACATAATAAAAGTACCTGTCTGTAATTTGGAAGGCATTTGTCATTTAAAAAGTTATGACAATAGAGTAATCAGTGCTAAACATCCTTCATACGACATCCATTTAAGAATAAGTATGACCAGGACATTTGCATCTCCACAGATGAATAATTAAAGAAGACAAGGGTAATTATCACCATAGAAAGCGGATAGCACACATTCCTACTCTGAAGTTTTCATCTTTAGATTTAAGCTATGTGCAGCTAACTCAGGGCAAATTTTCTATATGGCTATATTTCAAAGATTTGCAAGTATGATTGTGGAGAATTCTTTTCTCTTGCTCCTCTTCTAACATCTTAAGATACTTATTATTCTGTTTACTATATTTCCAATCTTTAGTAAATTATCAAATCCTTTTACATTTCTTTTCCCAGCATTCTTTCTGGGAATTCTTTCCCTAAATTCTTTCCGACTTCCTCAACAATTTTTGAATGTCTTCGAGAAGTAATGTTACTTTGTTTCTCTACAATCCTTCTAGTTTGTAAATACACATTTTAAATTTTGTGGGATGAATTGTCTGAACACAGACAAAAATTAGAATTAACATCTCTTATATTTAAAACTATGTTATTGATAAGGGTGATTTAGCTTTCTCGTCTACATAACATCACTGACATATACTTCATTTACTCTCAAATGCAATCCACTTGTGATAATAAAGACTTCCAAAAAGCTTGATTTATTATTCACAACTATATATGTGTATATATATATATATTTATTTCAAATGTATCTCATAATCTACCCATGGTTATACAACAGTGGGTCAATAAACATTTATCCACATATAAGTAACTGAAACAGAAAAATAACAGTTTGTACCAAAGTTCATTTATAGTTCCACTTTATTTCTACATCCCATGCAGTGACTTCTTAGCTTTTTCCCTGAGTAAATCATGTTCTACATTTTCAGATGTAAAACATTTCTTTTTTGAGTTCAAAACTCCCCTAAGAATTAAATAAATGAAATTTATATTTTTATAAATACTAGTTTATTTCATAAAAATATAAAAATATAAATATACATTTATAAAAATATGAATGAATTAACACAAAGACATTCTTCAACTAAATAAATATGGCAGTAGTAGTCATTCCTATTTCATTAGGGATATACTTTTTCCATATCAATTTACAAAGCAGTTGCACAATGTTTAGTATAATAGTAAAGGTGATTGAAAGTCAGTTAAGAAAACATTTACAAATTTCTTATACCTAAGAAAAGGCACAAAAAGCCTTTTTCATTTTTATTGATTATTGGTGTGATATAATTGTCTTCCAAGATTATTAGGCAAAACAGGTGAACTGGTTATTATTACTGTTTTTAAATCTATATTATTCATATTCATTCACATAAACTTACTGATTAAGAAAACCCTTACTAAGACAACACTTATGTATTGTTTGTAATTTTGATTTTCAATAACTTTCCTCTGAAGAGAATGCAGGCCACTCAATCTAGTAACAAAAACAGTACTTCCACTAATGTGGATCAAGACCTACAACACTTAGTCTCGGTCGCTGTCATCACCCCCATACATATCCGCGAGTTTTTTAAAACGAGGCCCCCAGTCGCTGAGGTAATCGTAGTCTTGGTTACAGTCAGCAGTGAGCGATTCTAAAGAGCTGAGGGAACTGGCCACGGAATTATTCCCTTCATAGGCGTAAGTCGCCAGAGAATCGTAAGGAGGTGCGCTTGGATCTGAGTCGTTTTCTTTTAATCTCCGATGGATAAAATCTTGCACGTCAATGTTTTCCCACAGTGGTACAGACCTCCTGATCTGGAAAATAGTTTCAGGCATAACATCTCGTCTAACTTTGCTGTCTTCTCTTGCTTCTGGGTTCCGTAAGGTGCCGATGTCGAAAGCCTGCGTGTCCTCCTCCCCACCGCCTTCGTCATTGTAGGTCACGATGTTGTCACGGACATCGTCCTTTGAAATGATGAGAGGTTCCTTCTTCCTTTGCCTCTTCAATGCAGCGAACAGCATGACTAAAACTGTTAATAAAAGATGAAGAAATAGTGAGGTCCCGTGATCCAATATAAAATACACATCTACATGTGAAGTTTGTGCGATTGATTGCCTGGAATATCTACCCTATATAAATTCAGAATAGCTGAGTCCAGCATTAGGCACACCGCACTGACAAAGGAGCAGATGTTATAGTGTCATTAACCTAGTTCCAAGGTTCTCTGTCATTGGAAAGAGCATTGTTCAGTTATAATTATTGCACTTAGCCAATTGCAGATACCTGACGCATCACTGCTCCCAAATTTACATTTGTTTAAAAATATGCAAAATGCTAAAGTCCCACTGTTATTATCCCAGATGATAGCAAGTGAATATTTTAATGACTCAAGAGAATATATGTACAACAGTATTTATACGTAAATGCATGTATACTGATGTATGCATTATATTAATATATTATGTGTTTATATATATATTTGCATAGACACAAAAATGTATGAAATAGTGATTTCATTTCATCCTGTACTGCACATCTGTTTGGCTAAAGTCCTTTATTGGTCTGCTTTTGAAAACCCACTGAAATATCTGAAATATAACTCTTAAGAGACACAATATAATATTACAACTCAAATTCATCTTTCATAGGTACTCATCTTACAAGATATCTAAGATATTACCTTGTTAATGAGTACTTTCTTAATTTAGACAGTGGTATTCAAGCTTTGGGGCTGAAATGTTGGTTTTATTTTATTGGCACTGTTTTTATTATTCACACACTTTTGATGTAAATTTAAAAGTGAACATCCTCACATGTAATATACTATACTGTCTAGCGATAGAAAATGGATTTTAATTTTTATGATATATTTGACAATAATACTTCTCCTAAGAAATACAAGTTCAAATTAATAAAACACATTTCTGTACCTTGAGGCCACAATTCACTATCATCCGTGGTGACCCTGTAAATATACAAAGGGCCTGTTCAATTTTTTTTTTTTATATTGGCTAGCACGCCTTCCTCAACTCTTTATTAGGAAGAATTTTTTTTTAAGATCATTACAAGCATTATCAGTTAACCTCTACAGAAATAAATTTGGACTCCTGAGTTACATGGAGGTTTATAATGGAAATATTACAATAAAACTTATGTGTAAAACTAAGCTATACCTGTACTCTGTCCTAATGTACAACAAAAAAACCCCTACCTGAATCTAACCTTCACCAAACTTCAGCTGTACGTTAGAAGGAGGGAACCCTTTCAAAATTTAAAAAGCAGTGAATAATGGTTTTACTTCTCCACTCTTTGTTAATAGAATAATAACAAATTAAAATTAATTTTGTTTCCTTATTCATGAATATTTACTAATTCCCATAAAAGGAGTAGAGAAACTTTAATAAATTTTTTTTTCTGCTTCGCTATGTTAAATTTATGTTTCACTTTCTAGATTAATTTGGGGAACAAAATTGCAATCAGAGGAGCTAAAATAAATTATGGAAAAAGTAGACATCATTGTATTTTCTAATGTTACTAGAATTTCACCTTTGTTACATTTTGAATATGATCATATTCACAATGATAGTAGCAGCTGGTGTAACAATGAAATCAATAGAAATTGCACATATTTTATATTGCATTACAGTTATGCAGATATTTCAAACCATTATTAAATTAGAAATAATAAGGAATGTACGTCAAGCAATTTTTGCTTTCATTAGGTCATTGCTTCTTACATAGCTTATCTTATAAATTTATCTCATAAACTTATCTATTTCATCATCTACCTATTTTTATCTTTGTAGTTTTAGGAATTGAACTCAGGTCTCACACATACTAGGCAAGCACTCTACTATGCAATACCCTTGGGCAGCTCAGAAATTTAAATGTTATTCTGAGTAGACCCTCGAGTTTCATCAGATTGCCAAAGCAGGCTCTGGGATTTCAGAATATTTATCAATTCTTGCTCTTTGTATTAATGTCTTACCTTGCTATATAACATAGGAATAAACTAAACACTACATTTCTTGAAAATGTATCAGGGTAGATATAAAATGTTATTTCCTATACTCTGTCCTTACCTTGAAAAGAGCAAATTCCCTTATCAATACAAATGTAGTACTATGACTATTGCTATAAAGATTTGAAGTAACAGTAAGAATGTTTTAGTAATTTTGATACAAAATGTTCTGTACCACAACCAATTTTATCTAAAATAATGGAAAATCACTCCAAATTTAGGTAAAATATTTGGAAGGTGAAAAGAAAGCAATCTTGGCCTTCTGTATTGCTCTAGGAAGAAAGATGACAATCTTTTTCAAATAATAGTAAAAAATTTCTAAGATTTCTGCATAAAGAAACATTATCAAATTTACTATGACATTCTTAAAATACTGCAATTTACTTGGGAGATGCTTTGGTTGTCCAGGTGTGCAGGAAAGTCATTGTGTGTCATATAATGCAGAAAATTAAAGAAAAAAATTTGTATTACATGTATATTCACTTTACTGTAAATTGGGGAATACGACTGAGTAATTAGAACAACATGAAATTTGTAACACTTAACTATAGTAGAAAGACAGATTTTATTATTTATAGGAATACAAATATATTTTCTAGAGAAGTTGAACTTAGTAGCAGCAGGTGGTAGTGTGGGGGACTGCCCCTGGTGAGGGTGGTGGTAATGCCTATGTTGTAAAGCGCTCTGAGCCAATTCTTTTCTCAGTAGTTGGATCATCTTAACTGAGACAAATGTTGTGTCTTCACTTCCATCCATCCCCTAGTGAAGACCTGGAGGATATCTGGCCAAAAATATTTCATCCAGACAGCTTGAAAGGATTTGCGGTGAAAAGAAGCCAGTGCATATGAGCATTAGAACATAAATTTGGATAGCTCTTCCGCCCTAAGCATAAGATTTTTGGATGGATATTGGATGGAAATAATTTTTTTGGAATGTTTTAGAGTGCAACAACTGTTTAATTGAATTAAATTGTTGTCCTGTTAGTACATGCTCAAATAAAACATTTGCTGTTGGAAGCATGGCTTTATTTAGAAAATATTACAGGCCTAGGATGACCAGAGTGTCACAATGATATTTTTTAAAAAGCAGAATTTTGACTTTCTAATGTAGTGTCTTGCACCTTTCCATAATAAGTACTATAGGGAAAATCTTCGTCTTTCTGTGACAGCTTTAATGCATTTGCCAATTAGACATTTGATGTACATAACTTATTTATTGATATTACTTGTAAAGATAGAATGGTCTTTGGTTTTGAGAATACTATAAAAGAGAATTTCAAAATACAACAGTCTGTGTTTGGGACCTAATAAAAAGGCTATCTAAAAAGTGACATTCAGTGTGCTATCAAGCCATTGCATAATAGAATAAAAGTGTTTATCCTGTAGAGGTGATATGGAGACTGAATCAGTTATTAAATTGAATGTCTTTGGGGCATAGTTTACCAAAGTTATAATACTTAATGCCATACAACACGTTTCAAAAATATGTACGTAATATTGCTGTTACGTTGCTGTTTGGGATCATGAGAAAACTAGACCTATCCCCTCAGGATAAAGAAAGTATTCTCTCTCTATTGGAAAGGATAATTGTAATCAAAGTTACAGTTTGAATCCTGGGTGGTGGGAAGGAGTCCTTTCATGCTGGGCGGCTGGGTAGTGGAGGAGTGTGCTCTGCGGGCACGGCGCATTCAGAAGGGGCAGCTTACTAAGCAGAATGAGGACACAGAGCAGAATGGCGATGAGGGCTCCCGTGCTCAGCCCCGCAGAGAGGATCAAGGCCTCGGCGTTGCAGGATTGCATGTTCCCTTGATTATCGCAGGCACACACTCGAATCGTGAGTGTGCCAGTGCTGCTCTGAATAGGATAATCATTGTCGAAGATTAGAACTGGCAGTAGATAGGTGCTCATTTTGTGGCGGCTGTAGCCATCTTTTCGAGTCATGATTGCAGCCGTGTTATCTGGGTGAGGGGGAGGAAAAGAAAACAATTCATACTTGTTCGGAATGTCGCATGTGTGAATTTCAAAAGTTGTAGTTTTACCAGATTCTGTACCTTTATTGTCTACAATGGTGAAGTTTGGATTGAGAGGAAATTCCGGTACTGGTTCAAAGAAGAATTTATGGCCACGGGGTGGGTCATCTTTGTCCATTACGCTGATTGTCTGAATCAACTGAAACCAAAATACGTGAATTAACCTAATTAAACAAAACAAAAAACAAATCTTTTTCTATGGCGAGATACCTTAAATCTGAGAGTTCGCACTTTGATTACTAAAGGTAAAGAAACAAACAATGTCATTTTAAGAAAATCATGCCAATATATATTTTAATGGTTTCATCTAATATTTAATCAGGACTAACACCCTGCAAGTATTACTTGTAAAGCATCTCAAGTCACCATGTTTTGCTTCCCGATTGCTGAAACAATCGACCTTAAAAGATGACCATTCCAGTACTAGCCTCCTTTATGCTTGTCGTAAAGTACCAGTCTTTTTCATTAATATTTGGTTACTTGTTTGCTCCACTAAAAAATAAGTTTTCAAAGAAAGGAAATGTGAAAGATAACTTTTAAGATATGTAAGTGCTTTGCAAAACCACACCTTTCCGTTAACAAAACTATTAATATAGCTTTGTACAAAAGAACATTTCATTATGCAGTATCATAAAAAAAGGATGTTAAAGCTATGGGGATAGTTGGAAGAAATATAGTGCATATTTCATTTAGATTACTTGCTTTTCCTTTAAAGTTATTAACAAAGAAACAGGTATAAAAGAACTCAGGTTTTGTAAAATCGGTATTGAAGTTACAAAAGTAAAGCACTTCTTAGCTGAGATGAGTGTCAGTCAGAAGCGTGCCGTAGCAGAAGATAAACGGCAAGCAGGAAGTCGGGCAAAAGTATTCCATGAGCATTTCATCGCAGAAAAACTGCTGAAATGCGTATCAACCTGCTTGTTTCTCTAGTCATGGGTCTGCCATCTGTCTGATGGGAAGTTGCAGTCTTTTAATTACTCATAATTTCAGCTTCTTATTCTAGAAAAATAAACAATCCCACCACTTTCAGGTATACCAGTCCAACTTTCTGTGGTGTTAATTATGGCAAGTTCACAGTAGTTTAATTTCTCCATTCTTTTGGTTATTCTATGCCTTCTACAGCCATATCATTCTCTTGCATTCTCCTAGTCAATATTTCTACACTTTAAGTTGATATTAGTGAGAAATTCACGCATGTTATTGACACAGTGAATGTGACCATGTTTCTTTATAGAGTGCTGCCAAAAGTGCACATTTAGTAGTGCAAAATTTAACTTTTTTCCTTAGATAATTTAGGATGAACGTAAGAAAAAAGTCACGTAAATTCTAGTGCTCTTGCTCAACTTTCAGGTCCTTAACAGTGATAACAAGTTTAATTGCTAACAATAGTCTAACATATATAAATATTGGTCCTTTGATTACATGATTCAAGTTATTGATATGGTTAGATGACCCTGATTAAGCCTTTTTAAAAGAAAATATAGACATCATTTGCTTAAATATATTTATTTTGACTTTGTTGATTGTAATGAGTTGATAACAGATATATTTAAATTATAATCAGTTATCAGTTATATTCTATTAATATCAAATGCCAATATGAAAGGTACCAATAGCTCATCCAAATCAACACAAAGCAAACATACTAACTCATAAATGAGTTAAGAATATCTATAGCAAGCATATGTAAAAGTTGTAAATCATAGTACCTGTGAAGGTGATCTTATCTGAAAATGAAGTCGTATAAGAATAGAGAGGGCTCTAATACAATGACTGGGGACTTCTTAAAAAAGGCAAATTTGAACACAGAAAAAGATACAATGCAACGATGGAGACTGAGATTGGAATAATTTGTGTCTATACTCCAAGTAACACCAAGGAATTATTAGCTACTGTTAAGAAACTTAGATGTGTTCAAAAAGGATCCTCTGTAAGTCATTAAGAAAGAGCATACCCTTGCTCATAAAGCTATCTTGGATTTCTAATCTGCAGACTTGTGAGGGAAAAAACGTCTGTGCTTTTAATTCATTCAGTTTGGGTATTTTTCATTGCAACATCAGGAACCCACAACAATTGTGTTAAAACACACACACACACACACACATACACAAAGTGCCGTTTATTAGTGTCATTTTATAGCAAAGCATCCAACCTCAAAAAGTTTGAAGGAATTTATACTAAACTGTTTCGAGATATTTAGAAGTTTGCAGACACTTAAAATATAGAGGCACCTAAATAAATATGCAATCACACATGCGTCATAGAATTATTATGTTTCTGGGAAATTATTTGGCATCACTGGTTAATATTTATAGACAAAATTTGACCATTCTTACTTTGAATATAACATTTAAGAAGTAATAGTAGGTAGTAAGAAAGTATAATGCGTTATAACGTTCACTACAGTGCTGTCTGCCTGCCAGGATAACATGTTTTGATTAACCAAATATCTACTTGTAGAGGAGTAGTTGAATAAGTTGGTTTTTGGCCATGTTATAAAAATTAAACCTCAAATAAAAACAATCAGTTATCGAACTGAAAATATGCCCATTATATCTTACAAAGAACAAAAAAGAACAAAAAAACAATTTTGAGTTGAGGTAACGATGTAAAGATTCTATGCAGATGAAAAAATAGACTTTTATTTTTTAAACATTTCACTAGGATGCCCAAGCTGACCTCAAAGTACCTCAAGTCTTCTGAGTTGTTGCCATGAGAGGTGTGTGGCACTCAGCCTGCCTTCGCTTGTGTTTTTTTGTATGTAGGTGGAACACAGTAAGTGTGTTTGTCTTACTCATCTGTGCTCACACACGTGCTGCCATTAAAGACTGTGTGGCTTACACAGCAAATACGTATTTTCTCACAGTTCTGGAAGCTGGAAGTTGGAGATCAGCCTACCGCACGGTTAGCTTCTGGAGAGTGCTCTCTCCCTGGCTTGCACATAGCCTTCTCCTTAAGTCCTCAAATGGCCTTTTCTCAACGCATGAGCTCAGGAAGAGGGAGGCAAACCTCTCTCCTATCTTTGCTTATAAGAACGTTAATTCTGTCAGACCATCCCTCGTCTGCTACCAATGACTTCATTTAACCTTAATTACTACCTTGGAGATCTTTTGTAATGGTTTATACATTGTGTCAACTTGAGAAGTCTAGAAGCTTAACTAAGGGATTCAGTAGCTCTGCATCCCCTGGTGCAGAGGAAAAACCTTTACCATTTTAGGATATTGTTCCCTGTGTCAATTTGAGAAAGTCAGAAATTTAAGTGATTCAGCAGGGGGCCAGTGTCCTTAGTTTGTAACATCCTCAGCCTGTGCAAGAGGAGGGCAGGCAGATGGTGTGAGTGCTATATCCACTCCAGGGGAGTAGTCTGCATACAATAAAAGGCAAATGAGGAGGGAATGGTTGCTGGTTCTTTGGAGGAGCTCCAGCCTTCGCCTTCAGTGTGGACGTTGTCTCCTGGCTTCTGGCACAGACTGTTCAACTTCTGCCTGAGACTCTGCACCCTTTCTATAGACGCTTCAGCCTTCTGGCATAGATTCTTCAGTGTTCTGTTGCAGATCCATCAGCCTCCTGAACCGGACTTGCTCTGGACACTGCAGTAAGTTCCAGCCCTTGGGCTGGACCCTCCAGCCTCCAGCGTGCAGACACCCTCTGCACGCTCTCTCATCCAACTGTGTGGCTGACCATTGCAAGCCAATCTTGTAATTTCATATAATTTGTATATCTTGTGTTATATCTGTTTCTCTAGTAAACCCTGGCTGATACACCTTTGCTACAAATACAGGCACATTGGGATTTAGACATTTAACATACAAACAGGTACATAGGCATTCTGACCATAACAATCTGAAGGAGAATAAAAGGCCATTCCTCATTTTATTTTCTACATTTAAGTAGATCTAATCGTAGAAGACTCTTAATATCTCTCTACTTTCTTGAAGGAGCTTTTAAATAACTCTAAAAGTTAATCTCCTGAAATTCATATGTTATTGCTATTAGATAATATTTTTTTGAAAAAATAAATGTATTCTGCATTGTTTATAATTACTGTGGATGTGTTTGAAATGCTACCCTGTAACAAGAATTTGGAGCTCTTCTACAAAAAGTATTTTTATTTCAAAAATATGAAAACTTTATATCACAAATAAATATCACATAGGTCAAAACAGACTCCTGGCTGAAGTATTTAAAGTTGTAAAATGTAGTAATTAAAACAATCATTATGGTTTCCTGTATGCCAACAGAGAAAAATTTTGTGTCCATACTATGTGTATATTTCACGATATACTTGCATGCTATTAGTGTATATGACTCAACATTGGCCTAATTATGAATCTAAGTAAGAGCTTTTCTCATCAGTGCTATTCACCGTATGCCTGGTTTACAAATTAAGGCTTGTATTATAATTCTTCTATTATTTCTTACATTTCATGATTAAAACAATTATAGAAACCATTTTTAAAAGTCCACTGTGAATTTTCTAGTAAGAGTTAACAAGAGTATAAAAATAGTAAGAAAAAATTATGCAAATAAAGAACATTATCTGCCTTTATAAAGTGAAGAAAAAATTAAGTGTATAGTGATTTTATTTACCTGGCCAGGCTTTGCATTTTCACAAACAAATGTTTCGTAGTACATGGCGAATTCAGGTGCGTGGTCATTTATATCTAGAATTCTGATGAAGACAGGAATGTGCGTGCTTTGTTTCGAGTTATCTGCGATAAGAACATGCAAACAATTTTAGTTTCAATTACATAGAGGCAGAAAAACCATTTGTCTCATTCATAATTTAGCAACAGATCAGTTTTGTGTTATTCCCTTGCCCAGATCAATTTCAGATGCATATTTCAACTTTCTTACGTAGCCCAAATAGAAAGCATAATAAAAAAGGGAATGTTTGATTGAGAATGAAGTGTTATTTGTAACAGGTAATTTTAATAGATTGATAGATGATTTTTTTTTCTAGTGCTAGGGATTGAACCCAGTCTCATACATACTAGGCAAAAGATCTTATTTAGCTGTTCAGGCTGGCCTGGAACTTGTAGTCCTCCTATCTCAGCCTCCTGAATAGCTAAGATTACAAATATTCACCATCACAAGTGAGTAATTCATGATTATTATAGATTTAGACTGTATTTCTATCCTACTGGAAGGTATTAGAGAAAATAAATTTTAAAATGAAAGAATAATTTGATAATTCTTAAAATAATGTAAATCTAATTAACAGTTAAAAATAATTTTCTGGGCATGGTGGCACACACTTGTAACACATCACTCAGGGGGACTGAAGCAGGAAAATCTCTATGAGTTTGGGGCCAGCCTGGGCTACGTAGTGAGTCCAGGACAGCCTAAACTACATAGAATGACCCTATCCTCTCCATCCCCCCCAAATAATAAATAAATAAAATTAATTCTTACCATTTCTCTAAAACCTTACTAATAATGTAACAGTTTTACTCAAGAGAATGACTGCTTAAGCCATCGTTTTGTCTCTGATGAAAGACAGTGTCATCAGGTAGATGTGTCTCACACTTACTTATTTCTGTGGCTGTAATGGTGATATTGTGCCAAGGGGATGATTCCCGATCAAGAGGTTTCAGAGTAAAGATAGAGCCATTTTCTGAGTGTATACTGAAAATTCGGTCCATATCAGTATGTCGATCAACAGAGTATCTGGCAGGAAATAGATTCATAAGCACAGGCACCATTTCAAGGTTACTAGATCTTCTATTTCCTTAAAGTTATAGCCAATTCCTAAAGTGATCTAACAAAGACATGAAATGCAAAATTCTAAGAAAGTCTTCGAATTTTTTCTCATACACTATTTACTTAAGCAATGTCATATATTTGATCATTTCTAACACTACTATTATATGAGTATGAGCACATTGGAGACATTATTGGCACTCATGACTCCTCTTGGCAGCTTTCAAGTGAGATTTTAAAGTGTCACTTGATTCACTTATTTTATCATAGACCCTTCTCAGTACTTGAGATAAACAGTCATGCTAAATTTAATACAATCAATAACATTGAATAAATTAAAAATAATCTTAAGAAAGTACCAACATAAGAAAATCTGTACACAGAGTATATACGAATATAGCATAAGCTGTTATAAAACATTGTTCTTGGATAACTGTATTCAAGGAACAGCTCAACTGAATCAAAGTGCTTTCTCTAATCTAGCTCTCCAAATTATTTCAAGTAAAAATGAAATATCATATCTCTGCAGAATTCCATGACTTTCTCATCAAGGCTGGATATAAAAGCTGTCACCATGCGCTTTGTATTATTATGTAGCTGGCAAGAAGCATTTCCTCTCCCAAAAATGTTCATCTAATCTCCAGAATATCCAACTTTACATGGCAAAAGTAACTTTACAAGTGTGAATAAGTTGAAAACACTTAGATGGCACAATGTTCTTGATTATTCCAATGTGTCTGATCTAATCATATGAACACTTGAAAGTAGAATGGTTTGAAGAGATGAGACAGAAAGAGAAAAGAAGATAAATTTGACAAGTGAGAAGAATTTGACTCATCATTGCTGGCTTTAAAGATGGAGCAAGAAGCCAAAGAATGAAGGCAGCTTCTAGGTGCTGGGAAGTCTTTAAACTGACAGCCTGTACAGAAGAAGAATTTTGTCTCCATAGCTGCCAGGATCCAAAATCCACTAACAGACTGGTGATTTAACTCGGTGGTGTAGCGCCTGCCTGGCAAGCATGTGGTCCTGAGTTAGATTCCTGATACTCTCCCCCAACCAAAAAAAAACCCGCTAACAACCTGAATGGGTAAGAAAGCAATTTTTTTTGAGTCCACAGGAAGAACTGTGGACCTGTCCACATCTATTACTTGCTTCTTGTCACATGAGACTCACACCATACTTCCGACCTGTAAAAAAATTAATTTATACTGATTTAATCACCTTCCTTTACGATAATATTTGTGGCAACTATAGAATAATAAACAATCTCAAAAGAAACATTCTTTAAATGCATGCTTATATGAAAGCCCTGTAGTTATGTCAATCCCTGTTATACTGCAGTAGCTAATGTACTTTTATTATTGGTCTGAGATCTGCTGTTTGCAGTGTGTAGATGAGTCACGTATAGAGTTTCTCAGACATTTACATTCACGTGAATCCCATGGGGACCTTATTATCAACAGAATTTGATGGGAAATTAGTATCACAGTGGTAGAACACTTGCTTCTTGTGTGTGAGACTCCAGGTTTGATCCCCAGCATAGATCCAGGAACCAGATATTATATAGAAGGTTTTGCAATTTTGATATAGTGGTTACAGCAAAGATAGAGAAAAAAAGATGAAAGACAGAACAATCAGTCTCTGTTTTAGTTCTTCTTATTTGACTATCTTATTAAAGGGATTAAACAGATGACCTCCTTTTCAATCTGCCTCATTAGTAAAATTTACCTCCTATAATAAGCCTGCATAGCAGTCACTCTCTGACACTGACTTTAACAAACATTAAGAATAGATATTTAGAATTCTAAACTTTGCAAAGTATTGGCAATTTTAAATTTTTTTATATGAAAATATATTTATCCCAGTTTCTTGAGTGGTTTCCTCTTTTTAGTTGGGGGGACTTTAATATGAGACAAGTGATTTGGTCTATTATGAGAACTATGTTGAAATTAAAGTACTCAAAAAATAGACTCAGATATTAAAAATAATTATAGTAGTATAATATACTTCAAGAAGGCCTTGCCTAATTTATTTTCTGCTCAACATGATAACAGTATTATTTCATAGACAAGGATATTGTTTTAAATACAGTGTTTGGGCCAATGAAAAGCGTGCCAAACTTTAGCTCAGTGGTGATGAGACTAAGAAACTTTACTCAGACTCATACATTCTCCTGCATTTCACTCCTAATACATTAAAAGAGCTCAGTGACCTCTTTATTAGCAAAACTACAAAATGGTGATATTTTTTCAATTTTTGAAAATTATTATTGTAATTTTCTTACATAAAGTACATGGGAGATTACAACAGAACTCATCTAACGTGATCATTGTTCAAATATAGCTATACTTCTGGAATGGGAGCTCTTAAGGAGACAAAAGACTGATAGAAATATTGATTTAAAAAGAAACATATAAATGCATCATGAAATATATGGTTTTTCTAAAAGTAAAAATCATATTAGACTTAGCCAGGTAGTCACACAATATTTGTAATGGGTCTGATTTTCAAAGTGTTATTAAGGTATTAAAATTGAGTCATAGGGAATTTTCTCATTTTAATTTTTGATGCTTAATTCTGCTAAAATGAAATAAAATATCATATTGTCTATTTAAAGATTTCAAGTCTTTGACAATTTAGTTACCAATGTGAGTGTTATTTACATTTGCGACTAAATCTCTACTATGTAGTGTTTGAGAGAAAAGAAAGTCATTGTAACATTAAAATTCTTTTACTGTGTTTTCCTTAAATACATGAAATTCTGCTTATTAATTAAGACAAATTTAAAATGAACACAAGGAAAGTAAAGTAAAAGCTCATAACAACATCTTTGTGTTGAGTGAAACTTAATTTACAATGTTCATCTGTCTCTCCACTGTTGGAAAGGTCAATAGTTAACCATTTTCTGCTTATGTCTGAGTGGATCTGGAATTTCTCCTATTTCCATGGAAGATCAAAAAGCAAAATAAAAATTCCCTTCTGTTCCCATTGCTACTTGCCCTAGAGATTAGCATGGGGATTCTGTGATGAAGGAATAAATAGCCATTCTAAAATAAAAGTGAAGCTCTGACTCACTTGTACTTTATGTAACATCAAAATTGAACTGAATTTCTGGCTGTCTTATTCTTAGGCTGAACTTTAAAAGTCATTATTTTTCAAGTTAGGAATTCATGAAAGAGTATCAATTTGATAATTTAGAAATTATTTACTTTTTATCCTTAACAATGCAAGCTTCAAGGTCTGTATTAAAAATTTTCCTCAGTACAAGTGATATCTCTCAGTTTATCGAAGCCCAGAGATAATTTCCTTGTATTTTTCGGTCAAGGTCTATTTTCAGTGGAGAATAGGTACATTCTGATTTACCTATTAATAATACATATGTTGGATTACAACCAATGACCCCAAAGAGCATGATTAGCACTTAATACAGAACAAAACTATCTCTATGTTCCAGTGGATGTCTTTTTTTTTTTTTTTTTTGCGGCACCGGGGATTGAACTCACAGCCTTGCGCTTGCCAGGCAGGCGCTTCGGCCGCTGAGCTAGATGCCCGGCTCCAGTGGATGTCTTATAGTAATAATACTTTATTGACTTCCCTACAAAGAATTTTGAACAATAAATTTAAAAAGAACATTGGCATAAGTTTTTGTATGAATACATTCTGCAGGAAGGTAAGCTGATCAATTGGGTGGCAAATGAAGCGTGAAAAAGGACACAGAACGAAGCTTGTGGAAGCTAAGTTCTCATTTTTGTTTTTTGTTTGCTTTACATTTTGAAGTTCTATCATTAAAAGTCAAACACAGATTCCTGTATTATTATCTACTATGGAAAAGTAGACTGAATTACAGACACTAGACAAATCAACAGTATGCAATAATAAGTTAGGATAGTATTTCTTTCCTTTACTGGATTCTAGGTACCTGTTTCACTAATTTATTAAGGTCAGGGTATGGATTTGATTTTTTTTAATTATTGTTTTCCATAAATACGTTTTCCATAGTGATAAACTATAAAAACTCCATTCCACTTTGAAAAGTGCTAAGTATACATTATACTTATAATTTCATTTGAAGCATACTTCTACAGTTTTTCTTGCAGAAAAAATAATCTTATTATAAGATTGTTATTATTTTACTATCTGTAACACAAGAAAATATGAGAGAAATCTCTTGATATATGAGTGTGCTTATGTCTATTTGTTTTATGTTGGAATCATAGCTAAATCTTTTGCCAATAAGTTTGTTTTTTTTACTTTTCAGCTTGACAGTAAGAGAAATGATTTCTTCTAAAAATCACTGGATGTTCAACATGTTAAGCATAAAATAGGTATGAAGTGAGGTAAGATGTTCTTTTGGAACCTGCAAAGCTACAATCAACCCCGTAATTTTGGAGATTCATGATAACTAATGAGGTGAAGTGGAGGTAACAACAGCTGCTAATTGTAACCATAATCTCATGTTACACGTAGCAGATGTATTTCAGAAAATATGTTTGATGAACAACTTCACTGGGGTTGACAATTAGTTCCAAAGCTTTTCTTGGAAAAAAAAATGTGATTTCATGTCGTTGATAGTGGCCTATTTTTCCTCTGGGGATCAACCATCCTTCTAAATTGAATAAGAGCCAGGAAGTTGTATTGCTATGCTACATCCTCATTGAATTATTGCTGGTTTTTCTTCACACTGTAATTAGAGTTCTAAATCTTGTTTTTCATAAATTACACGCTAACAAAAACTAGCCAATATTCTATGCTTTCAGGTAAAGCTGTTAATATTGGCAGAATCAGTAATTTAATGAAGATAATTTGACATGGATTTGTTCTCCTAGTATTTTTCTTCTCATTTTACTTACTGAGATTTACAGGCAAAACTAGAGTTCACTTTTTTGTGTGCAAGACTTGAGTGCCCTATTGAAGCAAATATTTCTGAGAGAACTATGAATTTTAAAATACGTGAATCAATTTTGTATGCTGTAAAGTAGGGATGCAAATTTTACTATTAGTCTCTGGCCCAGAAATTTTCTTTTGAAGTTATATCTGCAGGAAATTATCAGATGAAAAACAGGTTATGTCTAAAAATCTAAAATTTCAAAAATATTGCTTTATATATATTATAATAGATTATGCCACAAAATTTTAGAGAATTGGTAACAGTGAATAATCAAAATAAACACATAAAGAGCTATAAACATATAGTTAATTCGATGACATTAAAATAAGATGGTAGATTGACAAATTGTTTGAAAGTTGGAATATTTAATAAGAGAAATATAATAACAGTGTGATAGTTAAAAAACAGAAAAATACATATGTCTTTTTGCTGTAAGATTTCTTGTGTCATCCAAAATGAATTGTTACAACTGATTACACAGGAGTATATTTAAATACTCTTTAGCTGTTAATTTTGGAAAACATTGACAGGGACTAGGTTTACCACATCACACCAAACACTAAAAAATAGACAAAACTGTATGAAATAATGCTTTTAAAATAGCTGAACTGGAAATCAACATAATAATTTCTGAGAAAAAAGAAAAATGAGATAAGCTTTAGAACTTAGTCAATATACTTGGGAAGGCAGATTCTATTTTATTTTATTCTATTTTATTTTATTTTATAGATAATAAAACCCAATCAAAACACAGCAGTGTAATTGGTACAGAACATCAAAGCAGGGTAATAGGAGAACAACAATGATACTACAGTATATCTTGTTACCTTCACAGTAGTTTTTCATTCCATCAGATATAGCAAAATCAGACCAAAACAAAACAGAATAAAACCAATCAAAACACAATACTGAGTAAAGCAAAAAAAAAAAAAAAAAAAAAAAAAAAAAAAAAAAAAAAAAAAAAAAAAAAAAAAAAAAAAAAAAAAAAAAAAAAAAAAAAAAAAAAAAAAAAAAAAA
>RJWT010001171.1:13615-32796 GCA_004365215.1 Cuniculus paca | reverse complement strand
TCCTCCCTATAGATACTCAGACTGCCGGCCCCATGCCTGTAAATTCAACCAAACAATAAAATCGTTCAGTTGCTTTTTGTACCTTAGTTGCTATCACCTCAGGCTGACCTCCAAACCAGCTGATGGCTTGCGGGGTGAGGGGGCTTGGTGATTCTCAGCCTGCACACCGGTAGGCTCATAGAAGGCGCTGTGTTTTCTCTTCCTGGGCCCCGCATAGTCTGCAGGGCTTACCAGAAAGGCTGGTTAGTTGGCTCATTGATTGGCTCCTCCTAGTCCCAGAATGGCAGATTCTCTGGAGTCGCTATCTGACTTTTCTTTCTCTTCCTGGGGCTTCATGCAGGAAGTAGAAATCCAGGTAGAATTCACGCGTAGTGGTGCAAGGCTGTAGTTGTAATACTTGGGAGGCTGATGCACAAGTGCGTGAGAACTGTGATTTCCACCCAGCCTTGCTACATAACAAGACTCTCTCAAACAACACGAAACAAAACACACACACACATCTATATATGAAAGCAAAACGAACAAAACCAGATGGAGCCTGCCAATCTCTCTGAATTGAAAAGATGATGTTGAGATTTCAGGGTAAGCAAGGTGTTTGGAGTTCCACTTTTCTTCCAAAAAAAGAGAGAGCGAGAACTGATGAAATCTGGAGAATCTCACGCACCTCTTCAGCGAAAGTGTCTATCAGAACATGAATGGGAATAGACAACGTAGATCTAAGGGAGTAAAGAGTTATAGTGACTAGAGGTAACAAAAACATGAATGAGAAACGCTTGTGAAATATTATGAAAGGGAATATAATTCTAGTTCTTAGTATGTAGAATGAAAAACTGTTTAATATACAGCACTTTTGCTAAACTGCTCAGAGACATCTTGACTGACTGACTAGAAGTGCAAAATTAATCCTAAATAAAGAGCAGCTAGTAAAGCACCACAATGAGATTCAAGTGAATTAAGTTCTTTCAAGCAACCTAATCATACATCAGAAAAAAAACCCTCAAAAATACTTGCAAAAATGCAATGTATTCAAGACTAAACATTGTAAAAGTTACACTGCAATCCAATAAAAAATTATGGCCATGCAAAGCAGCAGGAAAATGTCAATGCAAAAAAGTTCTATTAATTGAAACCAACCTAGAAATGACGCAGTTGACAGAATTTGCTTCCAGTGATTTTACAAAGGGTATTTAGGTACATTCCACATGTTTAATATTATAGCAGAAAGAATAACTATGTAGAAGAAGCATATGCCATTTACATATGTGTGCTTAAAGAAATATAAATGTCTTCATGGAATTGCTACAGAAGGAATTACAAAGGAACACCTCTCTGCTCAGAGAGGTCTTGACTGACTAGAAGTGGGGGAATAGAAAATATGGGGGAACAGAAAAAATATGGGGAATAGAAAAAATATTTCAGATGAATTTGAAACTGATGAGATATTGCAGAAATAATTAATGAATTTGAAGATGAAACTGATTGTGATCTATTCAGAATGGCAAAGATGAAAAGGTTGGAATGGATAAACACAGTAACCGTGAAATGAGTCATACATTCAGGGAATGCAAGGTAATAATACACATACTGCATGAAAGAGAAGAGGGTAGTGCAAAACATTCCTGGGACCTATTAAACATTATAATCTCCAAAGAAGACACATCTTCAAATTTATAGTACCTCTGATGAAAATTATTCTTGAAAAGCATACATAAATCACAAATATTTTTAAAAACCTAGAGGTAAGTCAAGTGATATTATTTTGTAGATTATTATATTAAATAGTATTATATAGATTCTTCCTACATTTATTTACAGATAGAAAGTCTCAGTAAAAATCCTACAGTGCTCATTTGTAGAAACTAACATATCAAAATGTAAGGGCCCTCAACGCAACAAGTATAAATTTAAAAAAAAATTAGAGGACTAACACTGATTTGAAGATACTTTATAAACAATACAAAAATGTGATTATTTTATAAGCATTGACAAAATAAATTGGAATAAAACAGATTGTCTAGAGATAGACATACACATATTAACAACTAATTATTGCAAGAATATTTTAAAAAAGGAGGAGAAAAAGATTTTTCAATAAATAATGCCATAAGTTTTTGGTATCCATAAATGAAACAGTAAAGAGGTTAATCTATGCCTTTCACCATACAAAAACTAACTGAAAGTAAAACACAGATGCAACTATTATACTTAAATTAATAAATCTTCTAGAAGAAAACATGGTGCAGTAACTTTGTGACATTGAATTTTGTTCTAAAATATAAATTTACTGAAGCATTGATAAATTAAATTTTACCAAAAGTAAATAGTCTGAATTTTTGAAAGGTATTTTAAGGAAATGGAGAGGAATGAATGTGAGAAATATTTAATAATCACATATCTGATTAAGAGCATCATCCATCCACATAATCCTAATTCAATAAGGAACTGTGTGAAGTAAAATAAAAGGCAAAAATAATTGATTTTAATAAAAATGACTGCAGAGGAATTTATTTATATAAATATTTTGTAGTCCAATTTAATTCATCTGCAGTAAAAAGAATACTTTAAAATACTGTAAATTCTAATGTCATCTTTTTTGAGAAATCAAAAATTGTTTGCCTCCCTATGAAACTAAGTTCAAGAAGAAGCAAGAAGAAAGTGTTAAGCAGAAACAAAAGGAGACATTTTTCAGAAAGGAGTATTAAGAATTTATAAAATATGATGACTCCCCTAATAAATAGAAATATTCTTAGTTACAAGACCTAGAAAAATGAATTGTAAAATTCATATGGAACCAGAAAGTACTTAAAATAGTAAAAGCATTCCTGGGCAACAAAAGCAAAGCCAAAGGTTATATTACAAAGCTACAGAGATCAAAACAGCATGGTACGGCACAAAAACAGACATGTGGAACAACAAAACAGAACAGAATATCCAGAAATAACCATGGACACATTCAACTATTTCATCTTTGACCTAAGTGCCAAAACCATATACTGCAGGAAAGGTAGCATCTTTAATAAATGGTGTTGGGGAAAATTGACTATCCATATGCATAAAATTGAATCCAGGACCATATCTCTTATCATATACTAAATTGAAATGAAAATGATCAAAGACCTAAAGGTTAAAACAGAAACACTTAATCTGCTAGACGACAAAAGAGATAAAACTCTTGAAAACATGGGCATGGACAAAGATTTTCAGAGCAAAATTCCAACTTCACAAGCAATAATAGCAAAACTCAGCAAATGGGACCATGTCAGATTAAAAAGCTTCTGCACAGTAAAGGAAACAACCAAAATAGTGAAGTCACAACCTGCAGTATGTGAAAAATGTGTAGACAGAGGACTAACATCTAGAATATACATAAAAAATAAAAAGTATCCTTCAAAATAAAAGATCCAATTAAAAATGGACAATTGAAATGAATAGATATAATAAAATTTTTAAAAAATGAAATGAATAGATAGGAACTTCTCAGAACATGAAGCACAAATAACCAATAAAGCCATGGAAAAAGATGTTCACTATCTTTGGCCATTTGAGAAATATGAATAAAAACAATACTGAGATTCCATCTCACTTCAGAAAGAATTGCTATTACCAAGAAAGCAAATAATAAAAAAAATGTTAGCAAGGCTACATGGAAACAAAGGAGCTCTTCCATATGGTTGGTAGAAATATAAACTATTAAACCATTATGAAAAGCAAATGAAGATTCCTCAAAAACCTAAAGCTAGAAATCACATTTGATCCAATGATTCTTCTTCTACGTGTCTTCCCCAAAATATTAAAGACATTACATTGGAACCATACATGCATACCCATATTTATAGCAATGCATATGTTATGGTTGATACATTTTGTGCACTTGAGAAGTTGAGAAGTTTAACTAAGAGGCTCAGCAGGGAGCCAGGATCCTTACTTGGTAAACATCCTGATCCTGTGCAAGAGAAGGGCACAGAGATTCTGTGCATTCTACATCTGCCCTGGGGGTTGGGGAATAGCCTGTATACAATATTAAGGGAGGAAAAGAGATTTTCTCTTTCCCCCTTTTTGCTTTGGCTGCTTTTGCTGATTGTTGACTTGAGGTGTTGCCCATGTGCCATGCTACTGTGCCTTGGAACCAGATGTTTATAGACTGAAACCCCCACAAACTGTGAGTTAAATAAACCTTTCCTTCCTTCATTTTGGGTGCTGAGTTTTTGTCTCAGCAACAAAAGAAAAGTAACCAAAACAGCATAAATAATAGATAACTCTTAGAAGTGGGCTAAATGTCCATCAATAGATGAAAAGGTAAAGTAAATGTGTAATTTATATGCAATGGAGTACTATTCAGAAATAAAGAAGAGTGAACTTGAGTCATTTGTAGGAAAACAGATGCACCTTGAGACCATAATGTAAAGCAAAGCAGATCAGATGCACAAGTTAAGTATCTCGTGTTTTCTCTCACATGAAAAACCCAAAATATAAATAAAGAGCAACATAAAAGACAGATAGTAGGAAATAGGAAGACAGGTATTTTGCAAAAGGGACCAAGAAATGTTTTGGGAATTAAGAAAGAATTAAGGTGTGTTATATATATCTTCCCAAAGGAAAGAAATCATTTTGTATTGTAAGCATGTGCTAATAAAAAATAAAAACTGAAAAAAGAAGCTAGTGGACCTCCTGAAAAATTTATTGAATTTTGAGTGTACGAGTACACTTCTTGAATGAAGAGAGGAAACAGATTGTTAAGATATAGTATCACTCAGATTTAGAAATACTCAAAAGTCAAATAAAAAGAAGGTTTATCATCTAAACTGTTGGTATCCTGCCATTAATCTGCAAACTACTGCTAGGTGTTTGTTATTTTCAAAAGTTACAATAAAACAAAACAAAAGTTACAATCAAATTTTTTAATAAAGGTAATAGTTCAAGCACAGACATTTGACAACGATTTTTAAAACTAGCAAAACTCTTCAAAGGCAGGCACTTATTGAGTATTTCTACATTATAGTATGAGTAAACACTTATAGTTTAAAAAATAAATGATTTCTAACTAGCTGACAAATTAGAGAAAAAGTTTAATACAACTGAAAAAAGTCACCATTGATATGAAATAACAAAACTATCTTCATTCTCTCTTCATAGAAAATTTTATTAAAAATTATTGTTACTTGCGACACCATGAAGATATAAAAATTCTTAAAACAGTTGTTGACTTTTTGATTACCACTTGTCATTCTCCAAGATCACATATATATACACACAATTTTGAACCAAAATAGCAATATATGTTTGCTTTCATTTCAGCATTGCAAAGAAAGTGGACATGCTTTAAAACCCTTTTCTGTTTTTACTAAATTCACAAGCAAGGGATATAGAAACCAATCAGCTACATACAATTTCAATACAAAAATCTAAATTTTTTTCATATGAATATGCTAGTAAATGTATATTAATTATTGGAAAAATGGAATGCTCCTTTTTATTTGAAGAATCTTGCTTAACATAATATTAATATTTAAAAGCAAATAGAGATATGAATAAACTTGTTTTAGAAGAAATGATCTGTATGAAGTAGAATACATATTTTAATAATATAAAACATGTAATTTAAAACTAATTTTTAAAACACAAATATCTAGTGATTTATATTCCAGTTAACCTAAAACTAATAAAAAATTTTGATGAGTATAATTTTATTAACTATAGGTTAAAATGTATAGATTTTATGTATTGTAAAAGTTAACATGTTCAATAATATGCAATCGTTAATAAACTGAATATATATTAGAAAGATTTTAGTATGGCAAGTAATATTTTAAATATTATATAGTAAATACATCTTATATGGTACATGTGAATTCACTATGTTTGAAGCATGGCAGCAAATAAATTTAACAATTTAGTGTGCTTTATTAAACAATGAAATTTTAAGAAAATACCATTTCAGGTATTTAGCTAGTCATATATTTAACAGATTATTCTTCATCAACTCTTCTTTCCTGTTTTCCTCTACTGAAACTCAACATCATCCATCCATCTAATATATCCATTTTTGTTGTAAATATATTTATTTTCAACTTACAATGAAGTTTTAAGACTCGTTTTAGTCTCTGGATTTTAAATGATGCCCATAATATTCAAACTCTGGGACAGCATGATATGCTATTAATAACTAAGACATATACCTTTCTTGTGGACTTTTACCGTATATCATCATTTCTTCAATAACACTGTGTCACAGCTGGAATATAACTACACAATATTCCCTCAATATTTTAATATACAGTAGTTTTGGTGATTATTTTTAAAAAAGATATGTTGATACTTCTAGAAAAACCAGATTTCCAAATTTAGTTTTTAATCATTTTCACTTATATTTCAATTTACATAAGAGAGACAATGGACAAGAAAAACACCAACACTACAGAGATTCAAATCTCTGAATAACCTGGAGTCAGAGAGACTGTGATTTTTTTCAGAACCCAGCTTTGCTAATACTGGACTACTTATTTAAATGCTCGGTGAGTCAGGCTTATCATATCCAGAGAAATATAATAACATCTGTCTAGGGGCATCATGACAGCAAAGTGAAATAATATAATTAGACATTTTAGGTAGCAACCCAGCTAAGAGTTTGTTCACTGGAAGTTTTAATTATGGCGATTGACTCTTCATTGTGCAATACAATATATGCCTTGAATACAGATAATTAGCTTTCTGTAAAAGATAACTTATTTAAAGTACTTACTTTATTAAATTGTTCATGGCATCTGGGTCATATGCTGTGACTTGTCCAATGATGCTGCCCTCCTTTACATCTTCATCAACTTCTATCAAATAAGAGAGTTTGCTGAATACAGGAGGTTCATCTACATCTTCCACAGATATCTTGACCACAGCTGTGTCTTTGAAAGGTCCCAGGTGTAAGAACCGTGGGTCAAGATGAGTGTTACTTGCATCCACTCTTAAAGTATACAGCATCTTTTTCTCAAAATCTAAATTCTGAAGTTAAATAAGAAAAGAAAAGATTGAGCATGATTTGGAAGGCAAGGCAATAGGTGACAATTTCAAAATTTAATTAACTTGGTTTTCATTGACGCCAAACATTATGGTTCCTTCATTATTACTCCAGAGGTACTTCAAATAAATGGATACATGTTTCTATTGCCTTACTCTTATTTATGGGCATTAAATATAATAGAATACATATTAGTATTGATTCCTTCTGGGTAATGTACTTCAATTTTGTCAGTAACAGGTAAATGAAGTATTATTTAGTAGATGTATAAATTATGTATATTGTAAAAGTTACATATTTAAAATAGGAAGAAAGACTGAATAATGTTCACAGTTAGAATAAAATTATTTTTTCAGTAATTTGAACACTTACAAAAAGCAAGATACGAGTGAAAAATTAAACATATAATAATTACTATTGACTATATTATTCTATGTAAAATTTCAGAATACTCTTCCACATTGCGTTAAAAAAAATCATGAAAACCTAAATAAAGCACATGGTATTTCTAGATTCCACTTATTTAAGTAAGCGGTCACATTCGCAATTAAAATATTTTGGAAAATGTATACGATAACAGTGACTAGTGTGTATACTTAATTTTTCACATAGAGAAACACAAAAATTAATACACTGGAGTTTAGTTCTGGTTTGATTGTTGTTTACGGAAACATAACCATTTGAACTTTTATATCAATTTGTAATTATCAGGGATGAAAATGCTTTACTTATTTGAAGTAAAATTGCTTCTAGTCTCACTTCTGTGAAAGACCTATAAATAAAGCGGAAAATTAAAACTTTCCTTCACTTTACTGAAAAGCAAAATGAAACTATGCAGCACTCAGTAAAAAAATGAAGACGGTACAAAGGAACCTTTTTGACAGTTATGATCCCTTCCTGTGTGTTCTTGTCGGTGACGACCTCGAAAGTGTCCGCCCCATCTCCTTCTGCGATGCTGTATTCCACCTCCGCGTTCTTCCCCACGTCAGGGTCACTGGCTTTTATCCTCCCGAGGTGGGTTCCAGGAGGTACAGACTCAGGAGAATTAAAATGATACGTGCCTAGGAATTAAATCAGAGCTCCTTTTACCTTGCATGTTTGGATGACTCTTTAAAAAAATTTCTCTGTATTTTTTACTTAAACTAATTTTAATTTGGGATAGATTTTCATCATATTGTCTTGTAAGTGCTTAAAATTATATACTTATTAAGGTAAGAAAATAATGTTCAGAAGCAGAATAGTCTCGTTTTCTAACTGAGATCTATGTCCCGGACGTATGTCCCAAGATTATTTAGAGAACAAATGAAAGGCCTGATAGAATATGGAATTTTTGACTTAAAATGACATGAAAAAATAGTTGCTGCTTACATGGCGCTTTTAAAAATTTCATCACACAGTTACATGTATTTGATTATTGTAAAAATTCGTTTATTATTTTATTCCATGTTAGGGACATAAAAATGATATTACAAATAACTATGTCCCTTTTTAATGTTTGATTTATTTTAAAGTTTATATTTTTAAATAAGAAATGGCTTTTTCTGTTTCCTACAGATCAAGCAAATTCTTGTATTGCATTCTGAGTATTCTTCAAAGCATTTTTGATTTTTCCTATCGGGAGAAAATTGGCAGATCTACAAAAAATACTGAAGTCAGGAATATTTTTAAACGTTTATTATATGCTGAACTCTATGGAAGATCAAAGTCCCTCCATAGTAATTTAATTAGTACTCATCCTGGTCCTCCAGTCCAACCTAGGTCAATTATCTTCAGGCTGAGGCTTAGGGAAATCATCTGGTAGACTTGGGGAAAAAATCTGTTTGACTTCAAAATCTCTTCTCTTTCTGGTTTGTTCAGTGGTTAAGAAAATGAGTTTTGAAATCCAACTGTACCAGTTTGAATTCTCACCAGCAGACGAGTCAGTTAAATTTTACAAACTTTGATGTCAGTATCTTCATCTATATAATAAAGTAGATAATAATAGCACCTAACACATAGATTTGTTATGAGGATTAAATGAGTTAACATTGTAATTTTTCATATTTCAGGATCTAGTCTTCAGCATTTTCTTATTACTATAATAGTCTCAAACCTGTTTTTTAAAGATACTAAGATATCACATAGTGATCTCAGAGAGGCTAACACATAAAGTTCATATTTAAAAAATCAATAAGGCTTATAGTATTTATATGCTGTGTAAACAAGAGATCTGAGACAAGACTACTGACAGATTTTGATTTGAATTCCAGCAATGGGACTTAACAGCTCACACTCCTAAGCAGAGAGATCAGAAGGAAAAGAAGACAGCCACAGTGAATGTCGGCAAGTTAGTTTGGAAAACTTTCCAACTGTATAAAAACTATAAAAGGATACTTAAATTTCTAAAAGAAGCTCATGTACTTGGTTTTGCTCACTATATACTTGTTGATGGAAATGATCATTATTTTCAATTTGGAAAAGAATTTGATTTTTTTTTGAAAGAGGTGCTGTCAATTGACTTTACGCAGAAACAAACAGTAAAACTAGTAACACAAATATATTCTGTCAATTGTATGTGTGAGAAACTTTTCAACATTAGATCAAGGAAACCACTCTTACTCTGTGGAAACCGAGGAGGATTGTTGTTGACATCGGTCAGAGTGATGTTCACGGTGGTAGTCCCAGAAAGACCACCCATTTGGCCACCCATGTCTTTGGCTTGTATAACCACTTGATACTTCTCTCGATTTTCTCTGCTCATGTCTGGTAATGCGGTTTTTATTATGCCTTTTGTAAAAATAAAAGTCGACAATTCAGTCATTGACATTTAAATAAACTATGCAAGGTCCACTTAGTAATACCAAATGGAAAAATATGTTGTGCTTAAATAGTCCTTCATTCCACAACAAATTTAACACAATTCACAAAATAATGAAACCTATCATGGACTATTGTTTACTAAATAAGCTTTGCTAAATCAATCCAATTATTATTTTGATTTAAAAGCGAATTTTGTAGAAAAGTTTAAGAACTCAACTTAATTCTACTGTCACATTCTTTAGATATTCAGCATTCTTACGCTGCATAATGTGCTGAATCTTTGTGAAATTTTCTACTTACCATGTGAAATTTAAAAACAATAGATAATAGTTTAAAAAACTAAGGATTAAAATAAGTTGTTTCAGTCATAGATTGTTTGTTTCTGTGTAACAATTGTAGGAAAGAAACAGAAACATGATACTGAATGGCTAGGTTTTAGATATATTTAAAAAGCTTTGAAATAGACATGCATGTAGGTGTATTATGGAATGAGACCCAGACCAAATGTTTTTACCTGATTCTGGGTCCACTGAAAAATATGGCTGTCCTTGCAATATGCTGTAGACCACTTTGGCACTGTTTCCATAGTTGGCATCATCTGCATCTGTTGCAGTCACTTGAATAACAGATGTACCTGCATAAAGCCATCCCCCAAATATAGAACTGTGAATACTTCAAACTTTGCAACATTTTCCTGAAAAATTACTATAAATAGTATTTGTTAGAAAAATAGCTTTTTCTTTCAATTTTTTCTTAAATTTAGACATTTTTAATTTGTTGTTTATCATCTAAGATAAGGTAGTGAAAATATATTTTATCACAAAGATGGATATAAGGAGTCCAATGAAATAATTGGGCAACTTTGCTAAGGCCACCTTTGATGCCATCTCCAAGACCTACCGCTACCTGACCCCTGACCTCTGGAAAGAGACTGTATTCACAAAGTCTCCCTATCAACAATTTACTGACCATCTTGTGAAAACCCACACTTGAGTCTCTGTCCAGAGGACTCAAGCTCCAGCAATAATTACAACATAAGGTTTTTCACATACAAGAAAAATAAAATGAATGAAATCTGTCAAAAAAATTTATTAATTTAGTATAAATATTGTAAGAGGTAAATATTTTAAGAACTAAAAAGAATATGAAATTTCAGTTAATACATTTCCTGATAAGTGAAAACATGTAAAGATGAATTCAAAACTTCTAATCTTTTGCTTCTGTTTACCCTGATAAATTAACAATATGTCTTAGACTGAAAAATAAAGAGATTTCATTATTATATTATTATGGAGAAATAAAAATGTCATAAAGTTTAGTGTTAGAACACAAGTTTTTGATATGAAAAGTTCTAGGTTCAATCATCAGTACCAAAAAAAAAGATGGGGGAAGAGAAGAGTAGAGGGCAGAGGAGGGAGAAAGACTATTGAACCATAGAAGTTTTCTTGATTTTTTTGTCTACACAAGACAAAAATTGTTATAAAGTGTTTGTGCTTTCTTTTAAAAGTTAGATATTATAGATATGATTACACCCATTGATATACAATATGTATATTGAATATAATTATATTTATGTATATATTACTATACGTTAGATATAAAATATCCCTCAGTTGTATCAATAATTCAGAAATGGGAGTTTTGGAAGGGGTGTCTCATGTTACAGTGTCCTTTCAAATTATATCTTATTATTCACCTCCTCTGTTCCCCCTCTACTTCCTACCTGCTATGAGGTGAGCAGTACCCTCTTTTAAATTGTGAGGTTATTATTTTTTTTCCCAGTGTCAGGAAAGCTGACTATGCTGAAAATCCATTTCAGAAATGAGATCATCAGAGTGATTGTACCTGACTATATGTTTTTGAAACCTTTGTTACTAGTTTATGTGAACAGTAAAGTTTGACTAGATAAGTTTTAGAGTGCTATGAACCTCTTGATAGATTTTTCTGAATGGAGTTCAAAAAACCAAAACATTTATAGAAAAGCAGACAGTAAAGGTCAAGGTTATGAGGTTTCAGTCGGGAACAAGGACTCTATCGACAGTTGAATTTGAGCTATGTAAGTAGAAAATTTGTACACATTGTCTATGTCCAAATTCACCCATGTTCCTAAACTTTTCTGGTGACTCAAAGCAGTGAACTAACTAATCTGGTACAGGAAAGTTCAAGACAGCCCAATATTCAGGTCATTCCATAGTTATAGCTGGATGTTTTTACCAAGATTTACAGTGAGAAATTGGGGCAAAAAAGGAGCAGAAAAATATTTTAAAAATAAATTTTAAACCATAAAAAAATGTAAATTTGAAGACAAAGAAAATGTGTCTGCTAAAGAGACTATTGCCATTAAAAAGAAGCTAATTACTTTGCATCAGGTCATCAAGAAAAAAATGCCTTGAAAGAATCTCAGGAAATGGCCGGACCTCACTCTTCGCAAGCTCGAGGATATAAAAGGGTAAATTCTTTTGAAATATTCTTTGAAAAGAAAGTCTATAGACACACTGCTCCTTATGGCCACCTAAGGAAGCGTTTCCCTGAATTCAGCCACTGAGGTGCTCAGAAGTCTCTGTAGCTATGGTCCAAGAGAGTCAATCTACTGCTCAAGTTGGTGGAAGACCTTGGCATTATCCAAATGGTGGTAATTTTACACACATACAGAATGTAACCACTGTGTGGCCATGATGGCTTCCACTCCTATTTCAAAGGAAGGCTAGGAGGCTAAGAAATGTGCTGCTGACATTGCCAAATATTAACCTATGAGACTGAGGCCGAAGGAGCCCTGGAGACCTCAGAAAGTTGTAGACACGAAGAACTAGACTGTGCTAAGCAGAGTCCCAGGAAGTGAGTGAAGCCAGTGCAAGAGAGAAGCTGCAGCTTTCAAGGTCATTGGAATCAGGTTACCCAAGCCCTTTGGAGTTTCACCTACTCAAACCCTTCCCTCTATGCTGGAAATGGAGTTTATAGCATTTAATATTTACCCTGCTGGGGTTTGGTCTTACTTTGATCTGATTCCTTTCTATTCCCTAATCTTCTTTTTTGAAATGCAAATGTTTACCCTGTACCAATGACATGTTGCAAGTATTTATTTATTTATTTGGATGTTTGTTTGTTTTCCTGGGAACTCACTGCTAAGAGTTTTTCTTAATTCTCAAATACTTTGAATTTGGACTTTTCAGAAATACTGGTACTATTAAGATTTGGTAATACTTAAAAATGAATTAAATGCTTTTAGTGTTATGAGGTAGATGCAAGTCTTTTGGAGGCCAGGGGCACACTGTAGTGATTTGCATTTAAAATATTCCCCACGATCTCCTGTGCTCAGAGGTGAGACCTTTCAAAGGTTATTGCATCATAGGGCCCTCTGTGGATTAACCCATTGATGAATTCCTAGCTAAATGTGATGTGGCAGGGGGCTGGTGGAAAGAGGTATGTCATTAGGGTTACTCCTTCGGATAGTTAAGCCTCCTCTGAGCCTCTTCTTTTCTCTGTCTGCTTTCTGGCTGCCATGAGGGGAGTAACTGTCTTCTGTCATTCCCTTCCACCATGATATTTTTGTCTTGAGTCAGTCAACAAAGACTGAATTCCAGAAAGAGCCCAATTAAACATCTTTTTCTTTAAGTTGTGAGTGTTGACTATTTTGTCCCAGAGAAGAGAATCTATACTGCATAGTATGTATTAGTTATCCATACTATTTGCTGAAGTTTATAGTATAAAATTAAAATTTCCTTTTAACTATCAGAAGTGACTATCTTTTAAAAGGCGTCAGTTCTTTAAGGGGTTGGGGTGCAGTTCAGTGGTAGAACACTTGCCTAGCATATGCAAAACATGGGTTAAACACCCAGTACCACAAACATGTAAATAAAATACAGGAAAAAGAGAAAGTTTCAGAAAGTAAACATAAGGGAACGTGTTGATGGATGTTTCCTTTCTTTTCTTTCTTTTTCTTTTGCTGTAGATCTCTATAAAAATCCATGGCATAGTTTTAAAATTACTTTTAAGTGAAACCTACCATGCATTCCCTTAAGCACCTAGAAGTTGTAAGACAGTTTCAGTTAATTATACAAAACTTTTTGAAAGTTTGATTTTAATCGTTGAATAGATTATGAAGTTCAGAGTGAATTCCTTATTATCCTTTTACCTATTTAAATGACCCACATACTTTATTCATTTGTAACATGTGTAATAAGATTGTATTTTTAATTTTGTTTATATGCTTCTGTAATTTTCACTTAATAAATATATTTTTATTACTATTAATAATGGCATCTCATTACTTGTCAAAACATTTAAATTTTAAGATTTGAATTTAGCTAGTCTTCTTTATATTTTCTAAAAATTAATTCACATATAATGAGAATTTAAACTCTTACACTGATGGCATCTCTTTCCCAAATGTGATGGAATTTATTTATCTCTATGAGTGAATGGAAACACTACATAGCTAATGATTTATCTCGACTGAGAATTTGTCATAGAAAAAGTATCCACAAATGTTCTATTTAGACCCAAACCAAAGTGATAAAGCCATTTCTTTCACAATAATTTTCAGAATTTTCAGTTAACATATTATTTATTTGAAATTTAATCTTGTTGTATAATCATAAGTTAAAATAAATTATCTAGAATGAAAATTCTTTTCACATTTGGAGATTTTCGAACATGAAGTTTTAAACTTAAACGTTATGAAAATGCAACTTGTTGATTCAGCAATTTTATGGCAGTTGCTGTGTTATTAGATGAAAAAACATCATTTTAACCTTTCACATAGGTAGAGGTAAAAACAACCTTCTATATATTTTTGTAGTATTCAATATGTGCTGTGGTGAAATCCCTTTTGATTGTTCTATATTTTTGATATATGATCTTGATCTTACATAAAATAGTTACACTTTGGAAAAATAGGGAAGTTATTTTAAAGATTGGTACCATCAAACCTATAAAATGACTAAAAATCTAAACCACCCTGATAAAAAATGTCTTCTGGTGTGGAGACTTAGCTCCGTGGCTTAAGCCCCTGCCTGGCAAGTGTGAGGTCATAAGTTTGATCCTCGGTGCTGCAAAAAAGAAAAAAAAAGTTTCACTTTTCAAAATCATAGTATTATTTATGGATGCTGTTAAAACTGGTAGACAGTGATAATGTATCTATGATATATTACTTATACTTGAAAAGTGTGTAAAGGAAAAACACCTTGTTAGTTGTACTATAGGGAATAGATTTCTTTTTTCCAGAAATGTAATGACTTGTATGTAGTTAATACTATTGAGTAAGTTTATTTAAAATAAAATGATTTATACATTTTATACCAATTTTACATTTGTTTTGAAGATAGGACAAAGGATAATACACTACTTTGATTTTTTTGACCAACTAAATTTTTCGGCACCTGTATTTCCTTGTTTTCTCCAGTCATATGAAGGAAATATTTTCTTTCACAGATGTATTGATGTATTACTAAATATGAGTATAAATATTAATACAAAAATGCAGTGAAACCCGGGTGACAACTTTATGGATACAACTCATAGCAAAAGTCTCAGCATTATTTTGATGTTGCTATTTAGAGAATTTATCTTAAGATAGGTTGTACATTAAACATATTAAATAAAATATATTATGGAATAAAATGTTTATCATACTCTTTAACCCACTTTTTTCTTAATATACAACTAATAATTTTTTTTTTGTGGCCCTGGGGATAGAACTCACGACCTCATGCTTGCCAGGCAGGCGCTTAGGCCACTGAGCTAAATCCCTGGCCACAATTAATAATTTTTAAGAAATAAACTTAAAAGCAAAAAAAGTTAAATTTATAATGGTAAATCATGAAGAAATATTGAAAGTGAATCAATAAATAACTTTCTTGGTAAAGACTAGGAATTTCTGTACAAGTGTTGTTCTGGAATTGTTGATATAATGGTACAATGAAAAGGGAAAAAGAACATGATCAGTTTATGCATTAAGGAAACAGAAAAATAACACATATAATACAGGTTTTATCCTACTCTATGTCAAAAGGCCTTCCTTTTGAGTCCTGTAGAAAAGATATTAATTTATTTTATCTTTGCTCAATGTTAGAATGAATTGTTACAAGTTATCAAAAGTGAAGAAAGAAGTAATTCTTCACATGTCAACCTTCCTGGGTCTAACAGTGCTGACTCTCTGTCTCTGCTAAGGATATGACAGCAGCCTTGAAGAAGCATTTGTGCTTTGGGTGTCACAGTAGAAGTAGTGATGATGGTTAGAGACAGTCCAATGGAAACAAAATAGGACTCAGATGAATCAGATGAATGGGAATTAAAGCCATCCTTTGTTAGATGTATGTGTTTTTTCCTTCAAAATGTAATCTCTCTGCGAGTAGGGCCCACATCTGATTCTATTCAATATTTTGTCTTTAAAACCTGACAGACTATCTACATAAAGTCACAATAAAAAAAATGCTCACTACAGGACAGGCACAGTTCTCAGTGCATGAGTTGCATTACTACATTTTGTTCATAGTACACGTAAGATGTAGGTTTGAAGCAAACAAAAGTTGGTCTTGATCACAAAGCCAGTAAGTGACATTAGACCTAATCAGTCTGGATAAAGAAAAACTAATTATTCTAAGTGTTTTACTAACTAGCTCAACTGTGTCATTGATGTGATTGGATTCTTTATTGACTTCACAGGCAGTTTATCTCCAACGAAGGACTCCAGTTAGGACATGAACTATTCGTTGAATGATTTGTTTGTTTTTTACAAATAACTGCAGAGGAATTTTTGGTTGTAAAATCATCTACACTGTAGGAAGGGTTAGTGAATAAGTCACATAGAGTATAATAAGTGACCTATCAAAGCACTGAGAAAATATGTATCCCAAATCACCAAATTTATGCAACAGTAATTTCCTTAAAGATGAATGCATACAAATGTAGGACGTTGATGAAAAATCTAGTCGGCAGAATTATAACCACAAGAAATTAGAAATATTAAACACAGGGACTTTCTACTAGCATTTTATCAAAATTTAAGTCATGTTCCTTAATTACACATATTTGTATTAATCTAGATTATATATTTTTAGGTTGCTAATCTGATTTCATGAGCTTATTGGAATAATTTGAATTTAAGTAATTCAAATTATTGTATTGATTTTGAGAACTAAGGTGGAGTAAGACACACAGTTTTGAAAGAAAAAAATAGAGGTGGAAGGAAACTAAGACAGTAGTTGGTGAGAGAAAAATAAGTGATGGCACTTTAAGAAACAAAGATGAGTGGAAAGAATAGGTAGATTTCTGGAGATCATTAGAGAATAAAAAATTAATTATATTTCATTAGACTTCATTCCCTCTCCAAATTAATTGTAATGTGTCAACTTGTAGATTTAAATGAAAAGCACTAATATAGTGAAAATAATGTTAGAATGAAATTATTGTGTATTGTTACATTTATAAGTCTATTTTTTGATACACATAAGTTTAAACTGTTAGCATGTAATTTATGTAGGTTCAGAATTCTTGAAAATCACCCTTGAGTATCTCTCTGTAAAAAGGTTTATTTATACAAATAAAAATACAGAAAATTAAGTAAATTATGAATATTGCAACAAAGGAGCACACAATTTTTGGGAGAGGGTATGGCACTTGAACTCAGGACTTCGTGCTTGGTAGGCAGGTGCTGCACCACTGAGTTTTATCACCGGCCTAATTTTGGGAATTATTAAGCACCTACTTTTTTTGTTTGTTTGTTTTTGTTTTGGCTTGTGTTTTTTGATGGTACTGACAATTGAACCAAGGATATCATGTATCCTAGGCAAGCACTCTAGCACTGAGGTATATCCCCAGCATACATCTACTTTTTACCTAAGTAGGTTTGTGAGTCTCCGTGTATGCATCTGAGTATAAATATATTTAAAATCATGTATTCAAGAAAGTGAGGGGTTTCCCCCTTGGAACTGTCATTTGTACAAGTGTTTACTGAGAGAAGCATTTGATTTAATTCAATCAATGAGAAAAATATTATTTTGGGGGAGTTTCTCATGATCTGATGAAGTAGATTTTCAAGTTACATTTTTCATAACAAACAACAATGTAAGAAAATATGCATGGGGATTTGCAAAATAAGCTGATCTGTTAATTAATTTTTTCTTTTAAAATCCAGGCTAGTTGATAGAAGACATCGTATAGTTTTGGAAGAATCAGTTTAAATCTTTTGGTTTATTTGTAAACATTTATTGAATGAGGCGATGAAGCCAATATAGTGTCTTCTGGACACATATTGTGTATATTAATCTTTGCATTCATAGTTAAAGATAGAATCACGTGTAAATAATATGGGTGGCCCAAAAGGGGACAATTCACTGAAGCCAGATCCGTAAGAAATAAAAGCTGCCTTCTACAATTAGGATCAAGATTTATTTGTATTCCATATTTATATATAATCTCAAATATTTATTTATTGATACCAAAAGTTGCAATCAGAACCAGACAGATGCCTGTTATGTATTTTTCTCAGCTTTGTGGGTATTCTACCCTTGGATGGAATGTGATTGGCAATGGCACATATTCTCATTTTTAAGCCTTTCACTAATTGAAGTTGTATTGCCCACAAATTAAAGCTTATGTAAATGAAATACAGCAAACACTTTTGGAACCATTAATCTATAAACTGCCTTGTATCAAATTTTATATTGTTTTACTATAAAGTATTGAATAATTGAAGACCTTTAAAACAAATAAAAGTATTTAGTTCAATGTTTATATTGTTATATATTCAATAAATATAAATAGACACTAGATTACACTTATATTTAATATAAGAAAATACATTAGAATAGGCAGAGTTGATGTAAATGTGTAGAGAGAGAGATAATAACTCACAAACTATCACAAAAGAATTAATCAAAAATATAAGTTATTTGAATTAAGTGTCAGTACTTTTACAGAAGGAATACTTTGCTTTTACAAATAAAATATTTCAAAAAATTTTAAATTGCATTTGAATTTGAATCAATCATGATCAAAATTTCTCAAATATAATTATTTTTTCATCATAATTGTGTCTTTCACTTTCCTAAATGTCAAATCTTTCTGAGGAAAAATAAGGGGAAGGTTTTATATTGTCAGATGTCAAATTATCTGGCAAAGTAACATACATACAAAAGCAAACTTTTACAAAAGTCAGAATGTTACCAGAAGACCAAATTACTTGAAAACGCACTTCAGTTGGGAGTTGGTAAGCAAAATATAATTGTAGATGGGCCTTCATCTGAAATATAAGTTCACAAAGAGACCATGCTGTGTTTCTAAATTAGCCTACTACCAGACCAGTATAGACAAATCCAGGCAACTGTATTGAGTTAACGGGTATTGAAACAATATTATAAAAACACATTCATTC
>RJWT010001171.1:0-13515 GCA_004365215.1 Cuniculus paca | reverse complement strand
GAACTCTTAGTCCTTCTGCTAGTTTACACAGTTGAGAATTTTACACCAAATTCTCAGGAAAGGTGTATAAACTTTTTCCTCCAAGTATAGAAAATATTTTGTACTGATACATATATTAATAATAATGATAAAAATAGAACTTGAAGTGTATTAGATTTGAGAAAATGCTTGCACATTTTTCATATTGTAAGTTTTATCATTGTTTTTTGGAAACATCTTACGATTTAAAAGTTAGCTCCTCTCTCAGCACATGCAGATAAAATTTTTGTATGATTACAAATGGTGTGCAAAATCATAGGCAGCCATAAAAAGAATTATTTTGTTGGCCTGATAACTAATTTTTTCTAATATAAAGTATTTAATATAATGCAAAAATATAGTGCATCTAATATAATGCAAAAACAAAACTTGAATTTTGCCATGACACTACCAGACTAATTGATCTTAACAGATTTGTTAAATCTTCCTGAATCCTGTGTCCATAATTTGCAGAATAAGGATCTAAAGATCTATTTCCCAAGCCTAAAAGACAGAGTTGCTTTAAAGATCAAATAAAATAGTCCAGAAGAAATGTGTCAAGCTCCAGAATTAGTTATTGTTCAAAGTAAGATAATCAAAATTGTCCAGCACTGCTCACTCATCCCTTCCCCTTCAGGCAACAGAACATTCTACGTGGTGGCCATTTGGGTGGCGGGCGAGTAGAAACTAAAGCGTTAGTTCCTTGGAAGTGAAATAACTTACAATATAACATGAAAACGTAATGTATATACAAATTGAAAATAATTGAAAAGCAGTAAGTTACAGCTTTTATCTTGAGAAAGGCCACGTATCATAACTACATCTCCATAATAATTCCCTTAACAACCAAACAACGAAGTGTGTTCACACAGGTTAGTTGATACCTACCAACTCCGGACATTTCAGGAACACTGGCAGTGTACAAGTCTTTTGTGAATTTTGGCTCATTGTCATTGATATCATGGATTTTAATGATAAATTCCGATTCTGGCTCCACCTGCCGCCCGGTCTTTCTGTCTATAGCCTTGGCTCGAAGAATATACAAGGATTTTTCTTCTCTGTCTAATTTCTTTGCAGCATGAATGTCTCCTGTCTTTTCATCTATAACGAACAGACTGCCAGCCCCATCTCCTGTTAATATATATTTTAAATTTCCATCTCCTTTGTCTTGGTCAGTGTGAAGCTTTAAAGAGGTAAAAAAGAAGAGCTCTGTAAATATATACATTATTATTACAGTAAAAGGTAAATTTGGCACAAAAAAATTGTCTCCACATAACATTACTGCAATGATAATTTTAATGACTATCTTAATTTTCACTGAGGGAAACCTATACATTTCAGTTTTTGTTAGAGTAAACCTTTTTAGACAATTGTATTTAGATGTCATATGCAGCTAGGTTTAAAATGAAATGAAAATAAATATACCTCTTTCAAAACACAGTGCTTCAAAGCTATTCGTGATTTAAATATTACCAAGATTTAAACTTCTAGTGCACTGCAAAGAAAGAAACCCATTAACCTAGATCTTATGTGTAAAATATCCATGAATCTTAATTACATTTAAAATAACTGAACTCAAAGGTGCGATACAAAAAATTTTTGAACATATTATTATGATAAATTCAAGATGAATACCTTACTTTGAAACTTAGTTTTATCAGTCTTGCATTAATATTATAGAAGTCACGATTTTTTACTCAGGAAGACCAACCAATACTTCGATTTTGAACTCTTGAGCACATGCCTAATGACACTCTTTGTCTTTGAGAAAAATGAAATATTTTATGGACATGTTAAGTTCCAAGTGACACAAAACACATGCTTTTTCTCTGTTCTTATAAATCGTGTCTTAAAAACATGACAATTTTTTATGAATTACATTGTTTTCACCGCTCCATAAAAATAATTTTAATGTTAAAAGCTCATCGAATGCTATTTAAAAGAAATAAATCACATATTCACAGAAAATTTGAATTGGAAAAATTGTAATATTTTTGAAATCCTGACACAATTCTAAAATTACAATTAATATTTATTATATATGAGTATGGGATACAATGTAATATACACATATATATATACATATTTTATGTATATATATTCACATTGAAAAAAACTAAACTATTTAAAAATGACTAAGTTTTGATAATAAATAAATCTATCATCTCTCATACTTATCACTTTTTGTGGAGACAATATGGACAGAGAAATGGATAGGAAAGTGTGATGTTGATGAAATTCCTACAGTTTCAGTTCCCAGAAGAAAAATATACACTGACATATTTACACAACTGAGACTAAAAAAAAATAGTAATTCTTGGCTTATTTAAAATTTCTAAAAGAATTTGCTTCAAGTAAATCTGGAATTGTAACAGCTAATCTCTCCTACGTTATTTATATCACATAATTTACAACTCACATTACATCTTGACCTCATCACTTCCATGCCCCATTCCATTGTTGACATGGCTATGGTGAAATTTTTATTCATAACCAGAATGAGTCACATGCTTCATAATTTACATCTAACTTTTCTTTTAAGTCCATGTAAATAATCACATATCTTTCCTTGCATCACATCTTATAATCACATGTCTTCTCCATTCTTCTGCCTCTTTGGATCACTCTGGCCCTTTTTCTTCCTTGTATTTTATTTTGGGCCTCTCCATCAATCTCCTAATGTTGTAGTCTCTAGTCTAGTTGAGCTCCAAACAGTTTCCTGTGCTAAAGGTGTTCCTCTGCATAACAGCTATAGTTGTGTAACTGTCCAGTTGAAAAATCGTCAAAAAGGCATAGTATTTAAAGCTTAATTACAAATCAAGCTCAGACTCCTGTAAATTACCAGGCTATACTGAATACAATGTTTTCCTATTTTGTTTGTTTTTATTAATCCAAGCTTCTTTTAAAAAGGATAATACTAATTTTCAAAACTAGGTTTACTTTTTGTTGTTCCAATTGCTTTAAATTCATGTCTTTATTTATCCATCTTCAGTAATCTGGCTCTTATTTCTGGAGGCATCCCGTCATTTTTCTAGGATTTCTCTAGGTATTTTATCCTTACTGATTCTTTCATTTTATGCTTTCTTATTTCAGTTCTTGGAAGACTTGTGCCTACTTTCACACCTAAAGTTTCCATTTGTTTCTCTCATCTTTTAACATCTACTTTCTTTTCTGTTCTGCCTTATCTAAATATTTGTCATATATCAGGTGACCTTAACACCCCATTGTCACAAAGAGACAGATCAACTAGAGAAAAAAATTAGCAATGAAATAACAGAACTGAATCAAACTTGAGAATAAATGGACTTAATTGATATGTATAGTGTTCCAGTCAACATCAGAATACACATTCTTCTCACCTGTACATGGGTTGTTCTCTAAATTAGACCATATTACTGACCCATAGAACATGTTTAAGTAAATTCAAAGAAATTGAAATTATTCCATGTATATTGCCTGACCATAGTGTAATGAAATTGCAAATTAATGACAAAAGAAACCACAAATGCTCCATAAACACATGGAAATTAAATAGTACCCCACTGAACAACCAATGGGTCACAGAGGAAATTAAAGAAGAAATTAAACAACATATATAATCAAATGTAAATGCAAACACCACTTACCAGAACCTGTGGGATGCAATGAAAACAGTCCTCAGAGGGAAATTTATAGCAGTGAATTCTCACATCAGGAAAACAGTATAAACAAAAATAAACAATCTAATGCTGCACCTCAAACTTTTAGAAAAAGAACAAGTCAAGTCCAAAGCTCAAAGAGAGAAATTATAAATATCACAGCAGAAATTAATGCAATTAAGACTAAGAAAACAACACAGTTAACAAATCAGAAAGTTGATTCTTTGAAAGAATAAATAGAATTGATAAACCCCTAGACAACCTTATCATAAAAAGGAAAGAAAATACTCAAATTCATGCAATAAGGAATGAAAATAGTTAAATTGCTACAGGTCCTGTGGAAATACAGAAGATCATCAATACTTATTTTGAAAATCTTTACTCTAATGGGAGTGAAAACACAGAAGAAATTTTCAGATGACTAGAAACATATGAGTTACCAAAGCTGGATCAAGAAGATATAAAACTTCTGAATAATCCAAAATCAGTCAATGAAATTGAAAACATAATTAAAAACATGCCAACAAAGAAAAACCGCCATCCTATGAATTTGAAGATGAACTCTACAAGAAATTTAGAGATGTTTAAATCCAACACTCTACAAACTCTTTAATGAAATTAAAAGGGAAGCAATTGTCCCTAATTCATTCTGGGAGACAATTATCCTAATACAAAAACCAGAGAGAGACCCAACCAAAAAAGAAAATTACTGACAAATCTCCCTAGATGAAAAAATCCTCAACAACATACTAGCAAACAGAATTCAGCAAATCATCAAGAAGACCACACACCACGACCAAGTGGGATTCTTCCCAGGAATGCAGGGATAGTTCAACACACACAAATCAATAAACGTAATACACCATGTTAACAGAGCCAAAGACAAAAATCACATGATCTTCTCAACAGATGCATAAAAAGTTTTTGATGAAGTTCAACACTTACTCATGGTAAAAAAAAAAAAAACCTGAAGAAAACTGTAATAGATGGTCTTCACCTCAATCTGATAAAAGTCATCTATGAAAAACTAACAGTCGACAGCACTAACTGGTCAAAAAATGAAAACTTTCACTGTAAAATCAAAAACAAGACAAGGTTGTGTATTATCACCACTCTTCTTCAATATAGTTCAGGAAACATTAGCCAGAGCAATTAGACAAGAAAGAGAAATAAAAGGAATTAGGATAGGAAAGGAAAAGTTAAGTTATCCTTATTCACAGATAACTTGATATTCTACATAGAAGACCCCTAAAATTCCACTGACAGACTTCTAGACTTAAAGAGCAAATTCAGCAGTGTAGCTGGATAGAAAGTTAACACTCATAAGTCAAGTGTACACAAGCAACAAACTCAGAGAGAAATTACAGAAACAACACTTCACACTAACATAAAAAAATGAAATACTTAGGAATGAATCTAACAAAAGAAGTAAAAAAAAAAGAAGTAAAAGATTTACACATTGAAATTTACAGTACTCTGAAAAATAAAATTGAAGAGGAATTCATACAACGGAAAGATATCTCCAGCTCATGGATAGGAAGAACCAACAGTGGGAAAATGGCCATACTCCCAAAACTGTTACACAAATGTAATGGAATTCCAATCAAAATACCATTATCATAGCTCACAGATCTAAAATTTATAAACATTCCTAAAATTTATACAGAGCCATAAGAAACCTATAATAGCAAAGACAATCCTGGGCAACAAAGGCAAGGCAGGAAGCATCACAATCCCAGAATTAAAAGTATACTACAAAGCTGCTATAATAAAATCACCATGGTACCAGCAAAAAAACCCAAAACAACAACAACAAAAAAAACAGACTTGAGCATCAACAGAACAGAACAGAAGATACACACACAATTATAAACACACATAGCCACATTATCTTTCACAAAGGATTCAAATAGGTTCACTGGAGGAAACACAGCCTCTTTAATAAGTGGTCTTGGAAAAACTGGCTTTCTATATGCCGAAGACTTAAACTGCACCCACGCCTATCACCATGCACTAAATTAAAGTCAGAATGGATCAAAGACCTAAATATTAACAAAGAAACACTAAACCTACTGGAAGACAAAGTAGGTAGAAATTGCAAGGGCATAGGGGTAGGCAAAGAGTTCATGAATAAAAGTACTTCAAAGAAACAACAACTGGGACCTTGTCTTATCAAAAAGATTTTGCACATCGAAAGAAATCACCAAAAGAGTGAAAAGAAAACCAACAAATGGGGAAAAGATTTTTGCCAACTGTCCCTCAGACAAAGTACTTTTTATGTACAATCTATAAAGAATTGGAAAAAATCAGCTTCTCCACATTAAAAGATCCAATCCAAAAATGGTCATCTGAGATGAATACACAATTCTCAGATGAAGAAATACAAATGACAAATTAATATATGAAAAAGTGTTCAACACCATTGAGCATCCAAGAAATGCAAATTAAAACAACACTGAGATATCATCTCACTGCAGAAAGAATGGCTAACATCAAGAAATTAACCAATAACAAATGCTGGTGGTACTGTGGGGAAAAAGGAACCCTTCTCCATTGTTGGTGGGAGTGTAGACTGGTACAAACACTGCTGGTAATCAGTATAGATTCCTAAAAAAAAACTGGGATTAGAGGTTCCATTCAACCTAGCTATCTCCCTTCTGGGTATTTTCCCAGAAGTGAAAACATCATACCACGGTGATATATGTGCACCCATGTTTATGCCTGCACATTTTGTAATAGCCAGATCTTGGAAACAACCCAAATGCCTGTCAACTGAGGAATGGATAAAAAGGATGTGATATTTTTATATAATGGAATACTACTCAATCATAAAAAATGATAAATTCGAGGCTTTCATAGATAAATGGATGCAACTAGTAGCCATATTCATAAATGAAATAAATCAGACTTCCACGTGTAAACACCATATTGACTCACTGGTGTAAGAAACTGAAAGAGTAAATAAGATCCAAAAGTTACAATAGATATAGTAAAAGGGAAAGAAACTGGTCAAACAGAAATTATATTGATCAATCTTGCATGCCTGTATTTTGTAACCTGAGCAATTACTTTGAGGATAAAAATATGCAATATAACAATCATTACACTTCTATCATCGTGTTTTGAAATCCATATCACCATTGTTTTGTTGTCATTTTACTCTTGTTTTTCAATTGTTTCTTTGCTTCTTGATTTTTCTGTTGCTTTCTTTTTAAAATAAAAGAAAACACTTGAGAAGATGGAAATATAAGAAAAGATGATAGGTGGGTAGAGAATTATATGTATATGAATCTCTATCAATTTGACAAACATTGTAGAATCAACTAAAAGTTCACGTTATTGTTTCAGTAGCCTAATGTCCAATGCAATCATCTGCAGTCATTAAAATTATCATATGTTACAATTAAATACATGTATTGTTTGAAAGTATATAATTTTATTTTGTGAATTTAATATCACCAAAAATGACCATGGAAACACCAATGTTATAAAAATTTAGATTTAATATTGTATACCCCATTGCTGTAATTTTGGCTACAATATTTTGAATACACTTTTCATCATTTGTCACATTTAACATTTATTTCAAACAACATAATCCACACATATCAAAGGCTTTTCTTATTTTAGTCAATATTTTTTAAAAATATATTTAACTGATACAAAACCAAAAATTTGTAAATATTTACAGGGTACCATGTAATGTTTGGTATATGTATACTCTGTTATGTTTAAATCAGGTTAAACATATTTTTGTCTTCATTTATTAATTTTATGACAAAAACATTCTTTTACCTTTTTGAAATACACTGTTAATATCTATAATCGCCCTACGGTACAATAACACACCAGAGTTTCTTTCTTCTAAGGATCTATCAGTCATCCTTGCCCTCTCCTTTCCCACTGACCTGCTTTACACAGGGATATTTTAATCAATAACTTCATTTTACATTTGGAATCTCCTAGTAACTATTTCTGGTGCCATCAAGCAAAAATATCTATTATGGTAAAACACTGAATACCTATGTTTTGTATTCATCTTTAACACATTTATAATTTATGATATTCAAGATATTTTATATGACCAATTAAAAAAATGAAGGTGAAATCTTGGGTTTCGATGAGTCATCTAATCTTCTCTGTATGGAAATAACTTGTTTCTACTTTAAGCATGAAAAAACAATGCCTCAAAAGCATAATAAATCTTAGAAAACTGTGTGAAATACTATTATTCCTACAGAGTATGATTTTAGATTTTCCTCCTTACAAGTTTTGTGTTTCTAGAAATTTGAAAAGTTAAACAAGTACACACAGAACATGCTAAAACTTTTAATTACAAATCTGATATTTAAGGGTAAAATTGACTGTTCCTTAAAGTGTTCAGATATAGAGTTAAATATGCTGGGTATGATTTTGAAGGTGTTTGTGGGTGAGGAAAAGGTTTAAATTAATAGACTGAGCAAACCTGAAACTGCCTCATCCCATTCTCTGATGGAAGAATACTCTTTTAAGGTATTGGAGCAAAACGTTTTTATCCTCTGTAGATAACTATTCTTTTGAGAAGCAGTTCTTGACCTGCAATTGAACTTTAGAGATGGAATGCTTAACGGTAAACATTTTACTACGTGGTCCAAGCTTTTCTTCCTGTTTTGATATGCATTGTATGATGCATAAGGTCATAATTTTGCGGTGCACAGCAACATCGCAGATCCTGATGAGTAAGTGTGAGTAAGCTAAATGAAGAAGGAACAAAAATTGCTAATGTTCCCACTTCCATTACCCTGAATTCCCTGCTTTGGACTACACTACGGTTTCCTTAGGAGTTCTCTACACTGAGGGAAAAAAAGGCCTGGATTTTGTTTACAGATGGTTCTGCATGATGTTCAGCAGCAACTACAAGTGGACACCTACCACATTACAACTCTCTTCTGTAATATCTAAGAAAGATGATGCAAAATGAAATCTTACCAGTCAGTAGAAGTTTGAGCAATGTACTTTGTGGTTTACATAAATAGTAAGGCCAGATGTGCAACTTTATGCCAATTCATGGGCTGTGGCAATAATCAATTTCTTGGAAAGAATATCATTGAAAAATTCTGACAAAAAAATTTTGAGGTAGAGAAATGTCGATAGATTTCTCTAACGAAAAACAAAAAAGATATTTATTTCTTGTGAATGACTTTAGTGAGTCAGAATTTTAATGATCAAATGGATTGAATGATCTACAATATGAGTATCAGTCTCTCTCCCCAGTACACTCTATCATTATCTACTGGGCTTGTGATTACAGAGAACATCATGGTAGGGAAAGAGGTTCTGTCTAGGCTGGGCAACATAGACTTCATTTCCTTAGCCAGGCTGGCTACAGTCACTGTTGAAATATCCAATTTGGCAGCTAAAGAAATCAACACGCAGCACTCACAGGATCCCTCCAGCTGGATCATTAGTCAGTGACCTAAGGGGAAAGTAGATTGCAGTACACTGCCCATATCATAGAAGGGACAAGATATTCCCTTAACAGGAATATGCTCTTTGAAAACAAATTTGCTCTCCTTAAACATAATGGTTTTGTTAAAAATTCTATATTTGAACCTCATCTCTACAAATTGCTTCTGAGCAATAAACTCATTACTCAACAGCACAATTAATGCAATGTTCCCATGCTCATAAAATTCATGGATCTTGCCATGTTCTCTACCTTAATAGCCCAGATCTTCAGAAATAAAGGTTTATGTCATTCTGTTAGGTAAAGAGCCATGATTCACTTATGTTTTTTGCTGAGTAAAGAAAAACACTGAAGGATAGTGGAGGAAAGTTGTTATAAACATTAGCTATGATAACATGAATGCTTAAAGAAATAGAAGCATATTTTCCATGACTATGTTCTTGTTATTTTGTTGCAAATATGTTTGTGTGTGTTTGTGTATATGTGCCACATATCTTTTGTTTTCTCTCTCTTAATTTTTATTGTGTTAATACAAAATGCAAATACCCATGTTTAGTCAATTTCAACCAAGATAATTATAACAATATTTGATTATGCTTGCTATATGCTCAAATTGATGAAAACATAATATTTAAATAAAACCTTCATTTTTAAAATACTTTCTTGATTTCACTGAAGATTACTTAGAAACTATTATTTTTCAAATATTTGATTTTTATTTCAAATATTTTATTTTTTATTGTTTTCTAAGCTTGATTTTATCAACAGAATAAAAATATGTTCTGCAAAACATGACAAGGAAAATACATGAAGTCATGAAATGAACAATGAAACCCGTATTTCTTCAGCAAAAATACCCCTAAACAAGAAATAGTGACTTTTTTTTACAATTTTAGTAGAATTTAGTTTTCAGAGTAGTTTTGGGTTTAGAGCAAAATCAAGTGGAAGATGAGGTATAGTATTTTCCCATGTAATTCTTTACCTCACACATGTTTTCCTCCTCAATCAATATTCCTCACTAAAGTTCTACATTTGTTCCAGTCAATTGCTCTACAATGGCACATCATTCTACTCTGAGTCCATAGTTTACACTAACGATCACTGTTAATAGTACACTCCATACAAACCTGGACAAGTGTATAATGACAACCTACAAGTAAAGGTGAAGATAACAATATGCATTATATTGACCATTGTTAATCTCCTATTATGTTGTTTTGAAATTCTGTATCATTGTTCTTGTTCTTTTTTCATTTTAAAATAAAAAAATGTTAACAGATTTCACTGTCAGTAAATCTTCCACTTCAAGAAACATTAAATGTCTTTAGGCACAACAGAAATAAACCGAGCTTGCACACTTGACATACAGGAAGACATGATTCCTGGGGAGATGGGTCTGTCTCCAAAAATACACAGTGAGCCTATAGAAGGTGGCAGTTCCAGTGAAAAATCATGGACTAGCAGTGTGAGCTTTGAAAAAAGCTTATGGTTATGGTAAGTACAAAAGCAGTGTCTGGTTTTACACTGAAAGTGACTACTTTTACATAGCCTTATAGATAATTACATTACTGTACTTATTCCATTTAATGAGCCAATATTGATACATTATTATTAATCAAAGTCTTGTTTTTATTCAGAATACCTTTGTTTTACCTGAAAGTCCTTCGTATATTCCTCATTGTGTTCATCCTTCGCAACTTATTAGACTTTGATGAGCAGTGACAATTTTTTTATTTTTTTTATTTTGAAAAGAATACAACCAAACAAAATAAAGCAGTAGAATCAATCACAACAGAGCAATGAATGTGATACATGACTTCTAACAGGGTAAAAAGAGGTCAATAATGGCTACCTTAATGCCTCTTGTTATCTGCAGTATAACTACCCATACAATCAGGGATAAGTAAAATAACACAAAATAGAAGAAAATAAAACCAGTAAAAACAAAACAAAACAAACAAAGTAGAACAATGTAAGCAATAAAGAACTTCAAGATACTAGTAAAACAGCAGTGGCTAACATAATGCTTCTTGTTATCTTCAGAATAGTTGCCTATACCTTCAGACATAATACAATCAAACAACACAGAATAGAGTAAAATCAATCAAAACAAAACAATGGTAGCATTACAGGGCTTCTAAACAAAATAATCCTTGAGGGCTGAATTATATATTTTGTTATCTTTAAAATAGCTGTCCATGCCATCAAGTATAATAAAATGAAATGAGTCAGAATAAAACAAAACTGATCAGAACAATGAAGACAATATGAGTTTCAAATCATGATAATAGATTAACAGTGGTCATTTCCTTCCCTTTTTAGATAATTCCTCTCCTTTGACTTTCCCAATATGTATTGTGTATTTTGGATCCCACTAACTCCTTTAGCTTGTTATACTAGGGAGACAACATGAAATTCACCCATGTGACTCTGAACCATTTCATCCATGAGCATGTAGGTGCCTGTAGCCACCTACAAGAGCCTTGAGATTATCTTCCTTTATGGCTGAGTAGGTTTCCACCACATAAAATACCATGTCTTTCTTATCCATTCTGCAGTTAATGGGTAAGCTACCCCTATTTTTTTTTTCTGGCTCCCTGTCACATAGGGCATTATTCTCTCTCCTTTGACTTTAAGTCTATGAACTTTCTTTCTAGTTAAATGTTTTTCTTGTGTAGAGGATATTGATGGATCCTGTCTCCTGATCTACTCTGCCTGTGTTTCTTTTTATTGGTGCATTGAGGCCCTCTTGCACTGTATTGTCTCTGCCATGCTATATTTTCCTGCCATTGGCTCCCTATTTTTCCTCTCCATTCAATCGACTGGCCCAACTTGATGGTCCCCCTCTGCTATTGTTCCTGAGACCGTGGTCCTTTTTTATCTCTCTCTAGAATGTCCTTTAGTATTCTTTGTAGGGCTGGTTTGGTGGTCATGAATTCCTTGAGTTGTTCTTTGTCATGGAAGTATCTCGTTTCTCCATTAATTTTGAAACAAAGTTTTGCAGGGTACATCAGTCTGGGTTGGAAGTTGTTTTCTTTCAGGACTTGCAATACTTCACTTCAGCCTCTTCTTGACCTTGATGGTTTGTGTTAAGTCTGTTACAATTCTGATGGGTTTTCCTTTATAACTGTTATCTGTTTCTTTTCTCTAACAGCTTTTAATATTCTGTTCTTGAGTTAAACTTCTGGAATCTTGATTACTATATGTCTGGGTGTAGATTTGTTTTGGTTATGGCTAGCTGGAGTTCTATATGCCTCACTTATTTGAATGTCACTTTCTTTTTCCATGCTTGGGAAGTTCTCAGAAATTATTTCTGTAAATAGGATCCTGATGTCATTGGTCTTGACCTCTGCTTTTTCACTCACATTTTTAATTCTTAAGTTATGTTTCTTTGAATTGTCTAGCAGCCATTCAATTGTTACTTCCTGAGTCCTTGTTATTTTTAAGTGGTTTTTCCTTTTACGATCACAAGCTGCAAACCTGTCTTCAAGGTTTGAAAGTCTATCTTCAGTTTCTTTCAAGTGGTTTTGCCAGCTTTCAATGGAGTTTTTAATTTCCTGGATATCTTTTTGAATCTGTTCCATACATTGTAAATCTCTCATTCTAAATTCATGGTTTCCCTCATTTTCCTATGCTCCTCTATTTTTTTAATGTGTCTTCTTTAGAGATGTTTAGTAATTCTTTCATTAGTTTTTTTCATTTCTTCTTTTACCTGGGATAAAATTTGTGTTCTAATTTCTCTTATAGCTTCATCAAGTTGTTACTTCACTTCAGTTGACATCACTTTAGACATTTCAGGTGTGCAACTCCCAGTCTCCTCTGTGTTTACCTCTCCTAGATTTGCACTGCTTGGGTTGGTGCCAGAGATTGCCCTCTCTCTCTTCATCTTGGCATATTCTTGATTTCTTCCACACATGTGGTTAGTGTGGTCCCAGGCACCTGTGGCCCTGGCCACAACTTCTCCAAAGTGAGAATGTTTGGCTTTTCTTGCCAGTTGTGGCTGCAGGCATCCAACAGTGGGTGCCTGTGCCTTTGCATTGAGCTGTGTACAGCTCACAAGAGCCCCCAGAGTTTCCACAGGAGTGGAACTGGCCAGGGCCTGGGTATCTAAGCTGGTTAAGAACCTATGAGATGTTGTCTGGAAAGTGCATGGGAGCGGAACTCAGTCCAAGCAACTTCCGTAGGTCCATGGCAGCAATCCTGACCCCAGGTTTATCCTACCCTACTCCAAAATGGCTCCTGGACAATGGCTCTCTCCCATGAATGGATGGAGTCCCCTGCACTCACCACCAGCCAGCGCAGATCTCCGCATCTGCCACTCTCTTCCACCCCCATGCCTCTCCATAGAGACCTCTGGGGTCGACCACAACTATGACAAAGACCTAGAACTCCACCCTGCATCCCCAGGCTCAA